>APFE030114826.1:197123-251765 GCA_000404065.3 Pinus taeda | reverse complement strand
TTTGCAGCTGCAACACCTCAGACTTTTCCTTTGTCTCTGCTAACATATTCTGCTGATCAATTTGATTATGCTCAAACTCTCCTTTTAACTCTAGGAAATTTCTTACCTGCTGATCATCTTCAAAGACCTGCCAGTTTAGGATATTATCTGGGATGACTGGCCTATGGCGAACCTTCACTTCATAGCTATCAGAAGAATGTTTAGGAATAATAAAAAGACTGGCTGCAACAGCAAGAGAATCTGCAACAGAATTTTGATCTCTGGTTTTTATACTGAAGGTATATGATTGAAACTTTTCCAACAACTCCAACACCAAATTTTTGTAAGCTCTCATCCTTGCATCCTTTGTTTGATAAGCACCTTGAACTTGCTTTATGATTAATTCAGAATCTCCATAAACAACAATGTTTTTTGCCTTCAACTCTATCAAGGTTTCTAAGCCTAATACCAGAGACTCATACTCAGCCATGTTATTGGTACAATCAAAATTAAGTTTGTATGACAGAAACTTACTTTCCTCTGTTGGACTCATGATCCAAATCCCAGCTC
The DNA here is from genome assembly GCA_000404065.3 of Pinus taeda. Lineage (NCBI taxonomy): Eukaryota > Viridiplantae > Streptophyta > Pinopsida > Pinales > Pinaceae > Pinus > Pinus taeda. The sequence continues at coordinate 251,216 of APFE030114826.1, read as the reverse complement.
CTACGCCTTCTTTTCCTGCTGCTCCATCAAAGTATAAGGACCAGCAACCAGTGATGTCTCTTTCATTACTTTGCTGCACCCTCTGACACTGATTTTCTGCATGTTCTTCTTGTGATTCTTTTCCTACTGATTCATTAAAGAGAATAGCTGATCCAGGGCCTGTATCACAAGCATAAATAGGAAAATTTTGTGGCTTATCCTTTCTACTTACCATATATGCCATCCTTGTCTCATGATATAACCTTCTTTGTTCACCAAACACTGGAATGGTAGCATATGTCAGATCCATTTGCATGGTACCCTTGATTTTTGCTACCCATGACCTTGAAAGTAGCATCCCAAATTTAGGTGGAACATCTACAACAACAATGTCCATGACAGTTGTCTTTGCTGGGATTTGTGTGAGAGCCACAACCACATCCTTTATCAGCCCAATACAATGAACTCTCTTTGAATCAAAAGAAAATAAGTCCTTGTATGGTCTAGTTACTTCTAATCCCAACCTTTCCATAATTACCTTAGGCATGAGGTTATGTGATGCCCCTGAATCCAACATAGCATTATGAAGAGTCATTTCATGTATGTTAATGCTTATATAAAAAGGAGGAAACTCATCATTTTGTTCATCCTCAAGTCTTGGACCTAAACATATAATAGGATTATCCTCTTGCACATTTAAAATATCAGCCCCTCCTAGTGGAGAATTAAGCATTTCCACTATCTTGCTTCTATATTTGTCTACTCTCAGGATTTCATTGAATGGGACTGATATTTTAATTTTAGCAATCTCATTTTCTATATTAAAAACAGAAGTAGACCTTTCAATTTCCTTAGGAGAAGCAGGAGTCTGATTATCCTTTCTTTCAAGAGGAGAATCACCTTTACCATCAATCTGCTTTGACTTTTCCTTTTTATCTTCAATTGCTTTTGAAACATTCTTCTTGGGCTGAGCTTTATTTGCTGTAATAGGGACATCTCTGTTTCTGAGATTATATTGCTTTTGGATCTCAAATATGGCATGCTGATAACCCTTTAAGAAATCCAAGGGTTCCTCCTCGGCTTTTAACTGGCTGGACTCATCATGTTCCTCCTTTGTTAAGAAAATTTCTTAATCTTCTTCACCAAGACAATGAATAGATTCCTCAGGTTCTTCAGGTTCTTCTTCTTCATCCACCATGTTTTGTTGAAAAGGAGGTCTCACTGGAGAATCTGATTGCTGATTTCTATTGTCTCTTGGCCTTTGTTGATTTTGAGGCCTTCTAAATTGAGGATTCCTGAACCGAGGCTCTTGCTGTGCTTGGGGAGCAGCAGCATTCCCAAGTGCTAATTGATCCATCAATTTCTCCATAGTTTTCATCATGGTTTCAAATTTATCTTCTTGAGCAGAGGTAGAAGGTTTCTCCTCCTCCTTTATCTTAGCCTTTGCCATCTTGGACTTTTTAGCAGCAAGTATATTCACCTCTACCTTGATTGCATCATTTTGCATTTCAGCCAAAGTAGTAGACTCTCTTTCTCTGAGTAAAAGAGAGAAATCTGAGTCAAAAGACTCAGCATATCTTAACTGTGCCAAAGCTCCAGGAGGTTTCAAATGTGCTGGAATGGAATTATATATTTTATTAAACCTCTTAGAAAGGTTTTGAACAGTCTCATCTGGATCTCTTCTTAAATTATTATATTCAGTGAGGGCCTGAACAAGATTAGTTCTATTTCCCCATTTCCTCATAAAACTATCTTCAAATTCAGCCCAACTATGAATGCTACCAGCTCCCATGGCTTTAAACCATTTTCGTACTTCCCCAATAAAAGTTTCAGCAAATAGTCTTAATTTTACATCTTCATCATCCACTTCTTCCCTGTCAACAAAATCATTGAATCTATCCACATGTTCTTCAGCTGTAATGTCTTCATCTCCTCCCCATGTTGGAATTCTAGGAGCATATTTGCTAGGGAGATCATGCAAAACAACAGGGAGAGCTAGAGGAGCATACCTAGCAGGTACAACCATAATGAATGGAGGAACAGTGACAATAGGTACTGTATGACTAGAAGGACCAGAACTAGTATGAGATGTTGTCTGAGGGCTATTTGAACTAGTAGAGGCAGAAGACAAAGTATGAGTACGGAAAGGACTATTGGGACTTTGTAAACCACTAAAAAAAGAGCTCCAATTTGGGGGAGGCAAACCAGTTTTAGACTTAAGCCAAACTTCAAAAGGGTCAATCTCCTTGAGCTGTTTCAAGTCCTCTTCCTCTAATAACAATTCAGAAGTAACAATTTCCCAAAACTCTTCTTTATCTTTTTGTGCTACTAAAGATGAAGTGTCAATACCTCTTTTTTGTAAATCTAAAAGGATACCAATAAGTTCTTCTTCGTTTTCAGACCTCAATAAAACCTCTTGAACTTTATCATCAACAATTTTATCTTCAGGACTTCTAGAAAACTCAGGAAATAAAGACTTTGAAATGCTTGAAGTACATGGTATATCAGAAAATCTTTGTTTACTCCTTGAGATGATATTAGGATTCTCCACAGGACTAGGTGGGTTTGGGTCAGGATTACTCCTGGTATATCTCCCTCTCGAAGCCACTTTTAAACTTTAAGAATTAATGGAGTCACCAAGGTGGAATGCAGCCTCGAAAACCATTCTGAACTCCTACTACCTTCAGAAATTCAACCTTAAAATTTCGGGAATCAGTAATCTTCAGACTCCTGGCAGACGCACCAAAATGTTATCATAAAATCAGTACTGATGGCTGCTAATCAGTTAGACTCTATGTAACTATTTCAGACTAGACTCTTGGCTAAGGATTAGCCTCCCTAACCTGAGAGGGCTCTCTCAAAATAAACTACTAATTTATCTTTAAACACTAAGAGGGCTAACTCTTGAAATGAAAACTTAATAAACATGCTGGTTGGACAGACAACATAAGATTTATTCCATTGGGCTCATGGAGTCAAACACCATTCCAGTAAACTATCAACTACTCATTCATGGAAGTCAAGGCATGTAATGTTTAAACACTCAAAACATCTCTCAAATGAACCTCAACTTATAAATACACACAGGAAATCTGAGCAACTAGGTGAATTCAGAGTGATTGTGTATCTATCAAGCTGTAAAACATAAAGGATAAAACAAAGCCACATATATCTTGAGCATCTGAACAAAGTATGAATCTTGAGAAGAAAAAGTAGTCACTTTATATTACTGTCACAAGTCCTTTACATAAGCCAATATAAACTCTGTTTTTTCATAAACATCCAACCCTCATTACATCATAGTTTCATCGATATATAGAAAAACATTCTTAACTACTTTGAGCCTCCTCCTCCAGCATGAGGGGAGCTCGATGACTGTCATTAACTACCCCTATCTATTTTTAACAGACTCATTAAATACATTAAGTATTAAGCTGTAATTACAAAGAGTCCTAATCAAACTTAAACTCTAATTCTATTCTCCTCGTTCATGATTCTTTTCTTGATCTTTGACAGATGTATCCTTCTAGTTTTGGACATGATTGCTGAGATAAGGATGCAAGGAACAAGGTTAGCATTGGATGCTGAATGTGTTGATGGTTCATTAATCATAAGAACAAACCCCTGCTTTTCCGGTCCTTATCTCCCACCATCCTTCGAAAGTTAAGAAATATGTCCCCCAGCTCTTTAATACCTCAAAACTGATGAGCATCACCATATTCCCAAATATGCTGGAAGCCTTGTTGATTAAACAGGTGTATAAGCCCAAATCCTCGTATGCATCTCCAACCAAACCCTAACCACCGGTAATAAAGTAACTTTACTAAAGCTATAACTTAAGACAAAATATTTCACCTTTATGGAGAATGCACACTTGTCATTATATGAATGGCTCTGCTAGCCTTATGTGGTCTCCTTGATGTTCCTTAGGCATTTTATTCAAAAATTTGCTGACCTTACCATTAAACTGTTCGTTTTCCTCATAAATCAGCACCTACAGCAGTTTCGCAGCGCGCTACGAAACTGCTGTTTTTTCCAAAACAGAGTGTATTTTCCTTGAATTTATATAGTCGTGCTTACATGCCTTAAAAATAATGAACTTAAGAAAAATTAAGCAAAACTTTGGAACAGCACCTGACTCAGAATCTGCAATTTCATTTGGCAGCTAATTTATTTAGCTGTGCTTTCAATTTTGCAACCTCCTTTTCCATGGCTGCGATTTCAGCTACGGCCCTCTCCATCTCAGCCACTTCTCTTTCGGTTGCCTCCCACTGGTCTTTTGTAGATGTAGTATTTCCTTCTTTTGCTTCCTTTGTTCTGGATTGTTTCTCAACTTCTCTTGCTTGTTTTCTTGTAACTGGCCTTCGTGGTTTTAACACAAACTCTTCACCAGGTTCATCAAACCTTAACCTCTTTGAAGCCTTTGATTTTTTAGTGCTCTCTGGTGATGATTGAGTTAAGTCAATGTGCATTGGCTCAATATGTACTGATTTAGCCTGTTCAAACTCAATAGCCTCGAGCAAATCACTCAAACTAGCTTTTGATATTGGACTTTCCTCAACAGCTACTGATATGCCCTTCTCCTTGCTTAATTGACTTCTGGTCTTCACTCCTGATACTTTTTCAGCCCCACTTAATCCAGGTGCATCCTTCTTGTGCTTGACCTTCTCTTTTGATGATGGTTGAGGTGGCTCTTTGATAACCAATGGCTTCACTGATTTCTGCAATTTGGTCTTGGTCTTCTTCTTATCTGTTATCTCCTTTTTAAGCTCAGCAAGAGTAGGTTCCTCAATTGACTCTTCTCTTTCCCTAACAGACAATGGGGTGAGGCCTGTCTTATTCTGAAAACCAACCATAAAAATAAAGGAATTCCAATCCCGACCAATTTTCTGCAGACCATCCAACACTAATAGTTTCACTAAACCATGATGAAACAGTGATGTCTCACAGTTATCCTTCTTCAATTGAATTTTATCACACATCTTGCTGAGGCTACGAAACAAGTAGAATGGGATATCTACAGATGCTTTGCCTGTAAAATGCAGCAACAGCTTAAAATGATAGGAGTAAACTTTAGCATATCTCCCTTCACATGTTAAATACTTTTGAATACATGTAAGGAGAAGTGCATAGTGTTCCTTCACGTAATTCCTTGGCACAGCCTTTGTAAGATCTTCATTCACATAAGGTTCCTTCAAGAATTCCTTGCAGGGGTTCATATCAAATTTGAAGTTTTTAAACCACTCCTGCCCTCCTCTCGGAATTTCAGTCACATTAGCAATAGCCTCTGGAGATACTGGGAATTCTAACATAGATACTTTAGAACTTAAACCTGTAAAATTCAAGGCAAATGCTTTTGTTACCTCAGCATGCCCACCTTGCAACTTCTCACAAAATCTCCAGCAACCAGCATCCTTAAAGGCTTTTCTTACACCTTCATCTCTTAATGCAAGGTCCAATCCCTCAGGTTCTGTTCTTTGACATCTTCCAGACCGATGCCCCTTCTTCTCCATTTTGCTTTGAAATCTTTCGCACAGAGAAACTCCACCAGATTCAACTCAAATGGCAAATTCAAATTTTGGAACGCAGGCTCGCTTGCAATCAGGTTCTTTTAAGGAAGAAACTCGGGCTCCTTTGCAATTTAACAATCTTATCATACAAGCGGGTCAGTTCATGCATCATTAACAAACATCATGACACTACCATGCATTACAAAACCGTTTGAATGATTTTTATGTGCGTGGCTATGAACCTATTGGTGGAATGATGGCTCATAAGCTTGGAAAGGACGCCAACTGACAATAAACGGACGGACACAATGACTCATCCCCCCAGACATGACATTTCAAGACTCTGTGTTGCAAAATCCCCGAATCCGCGATTTCGTAGCGCAGATAGTTATAAATTATAAAAATGCGCTACGAAATGGCTGGTTACTGACACGCTGCGAAAAAGCTAAAACATCATTGCGCTGCCAAATCAACCAATAAAACTGCGCTGCGGAAATGCGAAAAGGGCCAGTGACATAAGCAAGATAAGACATGCCTTATACAATCATGATGGAGGATGACTAACGGTATTTGAAAATGATCTACATCAATATCTTTCTAAAACATGATCCTTAAGTAACAAACATAGGAAAACAACCATTTGACACCTATTTTTTGACAATGAAATTTTTTGGACAACATTATGTACATGTGACTGCAGTTCTAGGTGATAACACTTGGAATCAATCACTTGATTCATAGTATTGATATAGTTCAAGTTTCATTGATATAAGCCCTTCAATTACTCTTAAGAATATTACAAACCTTTCCTAAAGCAACAAACAAAATGACTTAGTGTGTTGTCTAGCTCTACACCACAATTTCACGAACCCTTCTGTTATATTCCCACTTATTTTCACTAAACATTCGGGCAGCCTCTGAATTTGCTGGAGAGTTTGGATTTGGTTGCCTATAAGGGTTTGGCTGTGTGTAAGGGTTTGATGGCTTATAAGGGTAAGGGTACCCTACCGGCAGAGTGGCATACCCTGCGGAAGGATTGGCATATGGGTATTGCTGAGAAGGGTAAGTAGGATAGCTTGGATTTAAACCTCTAGTTCCGTAGGGTTGTGCGTACTGGGGTTTTGGCCATCACTTTTCTCTTAAATGGATCAGAATTTCAATCTTACCTTGTGGATGGTCGGATGGGCGTTTGAGCTTCAGGGTCCTCTCCAACTTTGCTTCAAATCCATCTTCGTCCAGGACTTGGGAAAGAAGGATAGAGGTTATAACAGACAAAGCATTGCTCAGTTGAGTCTTCTTGTAGCCGTGGAGGACGAATTCATCATCAATTAGAAGTCTTTCTTCTCAGAATCAAAATTTTCACGTAGATCAATTGATCAGGACACAACTCTCAGGAAGAGATGAACTGATTATCAAGATGTTCAAGAATACTTTCTAGTCTGGTTTTCATTCAATCCTCTACAGCCTTGGGAGAAAACCATTGCAAATATGGGACAAAGAAGTTGTAAATGGACGGATTAAATGGTTGCAAGATGAGGATATTCAGTCCAATGTTCTGGAAATTTTTGGCCAAAATGTGAACACAACATACATCACATGCCCTGCAGATCTTGCTGCGACACTTGGTATTAAACTGCCATTTTTGGTGATGATTGTTAAGAATTTGAAGAAATATTTTACATTTGAGATTCAAATCCTGGATGACAAGAATGTTCGTCGCCGATTTAGAGCTTCCAACTATCAAGCTATAACCCGTGTGAAACCATACATGAGTGCGCTGGTTAACTGTTTTATTTTTTTATTTTTTTATTATTATTATTTTGTTATTTTTTTATTAAACAGTCTAAAAAATGAAATTAATCCTATCTTTAAAAGCAAAAATGGTTAGTTTTTTTTTTTTTATTTTTTTTAATATATATATTTTTTCTTTTTAATCAATGAAAAACTAAAATTAAGAAAGAAACTAAACTTTCTCTGGACTTAGTTATTAATTTTATTTTTTTTAACAAATGGACATAATGATTTGCATATTGAAAGATGTTTTTGATGAAGAAGATTGCAAAACGTGAATTTATTCTTGAAATTAGTCTAAATCATCCCTATTTTCTGATCCTCTTGATCGTACTAAGCATGGAGAAGAGCATACTTATTCTAAGCAAAAGTGAAAATGAAAGCAAAAACTAAAAAAAAAGAATGAAAGCCTACCTACTCTATACTAATTAGGAAAAAATTAGTTACGTGTAATTAAACTTCCAATGAAGCCATTCACGTGGCAGTAGCAACAATAGATTCAGTAGCAATTTTTCAAATGAAAAATGAAAATATTCGAGAGTGGATGAGTCTAGTTGTTGTAGCTGCAAATCAACTAAAAAATAAAAAGATGAATCTAATCTAGTACTTACCTGGAACCATTGTTTGATAAAGCTTTGATAAGCACATTTTCTCTCACTCAAATCATGTTGTAACTCCTATTATTCTTCTCCGATCTACTATTCTTCTTCCTCGATCTCCTGTTCGAATGATTGTTCACCATCAGATACACAGGATTCTTCAGATGTTGAATCTTCGTTTATTTCTTGGGGAGTAGTTGAACTGTCAATTCTTGTCAAGATCTCCTTTTCTAGGGAAGAGGAGATTCCGACTTCTGCAAGGATCTGAGTGAGTAGTTCCAAGCTGACACTCATTATAAAACCATGTTGAAAGAGATTCTAAAAACAAAAAGAAATAGTGCACTAAAAATTGAATTAAAAACAAAAGGACCACAGAAATAATCTTGAATTCAATACTCAATTAAACCCTCTTACAAGGACTGCTCATTAATTTAGTAATTGAATTCTTCAATTACAACCATGAACCATGAATTCATCAAACACTCTTCACAGTTGGGAAAATCAAACACACTTGCAGAAATTGAAATTCACACTTGCATAAATGTAAACACACCCTACATGCCCTGATCCATAAGAGGTTGAGCCCATTATGGTATCTCGAGTGCGATGCGTAGGCTATTCCAACATCTTACCGCCTTAACACCTCGGAGTTAGGAACATGTCTAAACACACTTGCATGAAAAATAAAACTAAACTTCAATCCATCATGCCTCCCCTGCAACGACGCCAAAATGTTGGGTGAAAATATGTTCGTTTAATTCTATTGTAGTACTTTCCCAACTATTTAATTTGTCAATCTGAGGTTCGTAAACTTACGAGGCACATGCACTATATATGCAGGACCGAAGTGGAACTAATTTAATCTAATCTAATCTAAATTACTGAAATCAAACTAATCTAAGAAGGCTTTGAAACATTAGCTATGAAAGTAGGAAATTGCATAAAAGAAAAGCAATACAACATGTGAAGAAGTTCAATGACAAACAACATATGTGAGCTCACAACAATAAAGATATCTTAAATTATATTACAAGAACCAAATGACAAATCATAATTACAAAACTATCTCTTAAAGCTAATCTCCATTCCCCATTATTCATTATTCATTCCCTTCTTTTTAAAATGAAGAGAGAGTGCTCTCTTATATACATGAGGAAGATAACCTTCTCATAATTACATATCCAATATTCTCTCAAGCACTCTCAACTAATTTCCCATTATTACAAGATATGATCCCACAAATCTCTCAAGCATTTTTAATTACTTTCCCATTATTACAAAATATGATCCCTTTGAATCCTCCACAAACTTTGGATAAGATATGCCAACCAAATCCTCCATGATCTTCTCCTTAGGAATTGGATAAGATATGCCAACAAAATCTTCCATGATTTTCTCCTTAGGAATTGGATAATTATCTCCTTAATATGGTGGAGGAGATATGGATAAGTCTCTTAGAATTAATTCTTCACATATTTCCTACACATCACAAAACTCACATATTCTTGAGAGATATATAAAAATATGTATATTTTCTAATATTTAATCATAAATTCACTTGTAATACAAAAATGAATAACATGGAAAATAAGAAGGTGAAACCCAAATGTATGTATGAAAATGATATGATAAAAGGTTAATGGGATGATGAAATGTAAGGAATAGTGAAGAAAAAGGTGGATGAAAATATGACATTTCTGAGTCCCAACAGTAGATCCATGCATAGTTGTAAAATCTTTGCCTTGAAATCCAAAGTTTGAAGAAGGACATAATAGTTTGACTAGAGGTGTGTGAAGAGGTATGGTTCCTGAAATGTAAGGGTCAGGGGCATGAGAAAGACCATTGCCTGGTTTTTGCGAACTATATTGTAGGGGGAGGGTCGATGCCTTTGAGGCTAGAAGCTCAATCAGAACCAAGTACGGGGCCTGTGTTGTGGTGTGCTATATGTTAGGTAGCAAGAAAACATACGACATATAACTATCATTTGCTGCAGAAGTTTGTACAAACATCGTAAAAATTGTTCTACAACTTCTGTAGATCGATAAGGCATGATGAGTGCAACTGCAGAAGCTATGAATTGATGATGGACAGAACACCCACCTATAGGGTTTAGGCAGAAACAAGGCCCCCTGATCAGAGCGCAGGGATGGTGTGAACCTGCTTTCAGGGTGAGGATGAGGTCAAGGTAGAGGAGGATCTGGTAGAGTTTAGGGATAGCTAATCTGCTACAACTGTGGAGGGTTAGGACACTATGACCATGATTGCACTAACCTAATGCGTCCATCATGCAAATATTACACTCTGTTTGATCATGAAAAAGAGGACTGTCCTATGTTGATAGCAAGGACACATGACAAAGGGGCACTACCACCTCAGCCAACTCAGAACTTGCAGATGATGTGATCCAAATTTCAACAGGAATGCAACAAATTACATAGATAACCATAAACATAGAGATGCAGTGGAAATAATACTTTATTTCATTAATGTAAAATATTGAAATATGCTTACAAACAGAAATGGAAATACACCAGCTAGGGTGATGGTAGCTTATCTTTGAGAAGAGATGTGGGAGCTACATGCCTCTGAAATGAACTACAATGAGGCTCAAGGGCCTTTTTATTATTGAACAATAAGAGAAAACCCTAAACAACCAAAACCCTAACCCGAGGAGATGTAACACTAAGAGTTTATGGGCCCCGTTAGGGTGAGTTGGACAACCAACTTCTCGAGGTCATGACTTGGTCATATTATCTCCGTTTGACACACATGATAGGCCATTGGGAAGATCTCTCTGAGGACTACGACAAGAAGAAATATTTTAGGTAGAAAATAATTGGCGATAGATTTCCAAAAAAATGTTGTTTAGGGCCTCAAAATGGCTCCAGAAGTTTAGGATGTGTAAAACTACTAAAAATAGTAAATTGTTCTACAATTAAGGAAACTGAAAAAATGAAAGAAGGAATGGTGGGGGTCTGAGTGGAATTAGTGGGTTGCCACAAATATCCACCTGGATCATGATGACATATGAGCCTCGAGAAGAGGATCCAAACGTTAATATAGTGCTCTGAAGTGGAATTACAATGGGCAATGATAAGGGGAAGGAGCCTGAAGACAGTGCATGGGTTCGCAAAGCTCCAGCGAAGGAGGTTGAATTTGATTTGGAGTGCACATGTGAAATGTTCATGGAAGCCAAGAAGAGCTTCACTGAGGCCTCTACCTCAGGAAGCAAGGATAAGCCTGATCAAGAAATGGACCCGTCTATGCTTACAACCTTTCTAGAGACCTGCATGAAGCTCCTCTCCCGCGTGATAGCAAGGTTGTGAAGGGATTACAGGAGCTTATAAATAGATGTGTCGAAAACACTCTAGGTGAACCGCAGGTGGTATGAAATATTGGTAAACATAAAGCAAGGACAGGACGAGAGATGAGACTGACTACGTAGATAGGAGAATATGAAATGGATCAAGTTATTTTGGATCTGGGGTCAGACGCGAATGTCCTACCAAAGCAGACTTGAGAGCGAATGGGAAGACCCGCACTGCAGTGGTCTTCGATTCAATTAAGGATGGCAAATTAGTAGAAGATCATCCGCATGGGGTGGCTGCAAGGGGTGACTATAGATATTGAAGGTGCGAGCGCATTAGCTGACTTTGAGTAATATAAACTATGGATGGTAGCAACCCCTACCTTGTGCTCCTTGGTATTGATTTGGCTACTGACATGAATGGGGTAATCAACCTAAAGAAGCAAAAGATGATATTTGAATAGAAATCGCTTTGTGTAATAGTACCACTAGATCCTGTTGAAGGATTGTACTATACTAAACTAGTCCGCAATTATGAGAGCAATGACGATTTGGACTGTATTTATAAGATAACAACATGAGACCAATATTAGGTGAATCCGATAGCAGATGGATGAATTACATGGGATCATGAGAGTTCCTACACCTCCGACTCTGATGAAGAATTAGAGCGTTGGCAGAATCAATTACATGAACAAACCACAGTGAGCTGTAACATGATGACTCGGTCGTTGTGCTGTGTGTCATGATGTAGATGTATTTTTGGATGCATTTGAGAGGGAAGTACCAAAAAAGAAGTGCTTCCAAGCTTTGGACTGGGAACTGCGTGCTACGCCCGCAAGATGGTGGGTTACGCACAAAGGTAGCTTTGATTATTGGCACGAGTGTGGGAGGATGATGAGAACACGCTTTGGGAAGCTAAACATATGAATGATATAAAAGTATGACAGGAAGGATGATCCATGCACACACTTGGCCAAATGGGCTAAGGATTATGGAGTGAAGCCCAACTTGAATGGGTGAGCTTGTTCTGTCATACTCTAGATGTCATCCCGATGAATTGGTGCTTGGAAACAGAGCTCCGCCATGGTACAGGTGAATGGGATATTCTGTGAAAAGTATTCATAACGATGTTCAATTTTGGGACAAGTTTCACTGTATTGATGAAGTGCCACAAGAAGTGAAAGCAACAATCTTTAGGATACCATAGGATCCCTTAGATCTGATTCAACCCAATTGGACTACTCAGCTGAGCCACGCATTGGAGTTCTATAACATGACTATTGAAGAAGAAGATGAGGATCTACAAAAGATTAACATCTCTGAAACGCAGGGTCACTGTGAGGTTGAGGGACCGCAGATTGAGAATCTTGATATAACCGTGCCACTAAAGATGAAAAAGGTAAATAATTGTTCGGAGGTAGAGCCCAAATTTGTGAAGATTGGAGACTATTGGGATGACACAACGGTGGATAAGGTTGCCGAATTTCTTCGCAAGTACCAGGATTTATTCCCTACCAAGTTTACGGAGTTGAAAGGGATAATAGGAGACATCGGTGTTATGAAGATCACAATAAAGCCTAATGCGACGCCGGTTAAGAAAATCCTTACCGTCTCAATCTGAAGTATAAGGAGGAGGTCCACTTAGAGCTAGACAAGATGCTTGCAGCAGGCATTATTGAGCTCATAGAAGAATATAATTAGGTAAGCCCAATGGTGGTATAGGAAAAGAAGCAGAAGGATGAAATTAGGATATGTGTATATCTCAGGAAGTTGAATGATGCTTGCATACATGATCCTTTCCCAAATCCATTCACCGATGAGGTATTGGATAATGTAGGTGGCTATCAAGCATACTCCTTCACCAATGGGTTCTCTGTGTACCATCGTATCAAAATTGTGTTGGAGGATAGAAGCAAAACAACCATGGTGACTGAGTCGGGATGTTTTCAGTACACTGTAATGCCTTTTGGATTGAAGAATGCACCTGCAATTGTTTCTCACATAGTCATTACTACATTCAAAGAATTTATTCATAATTTTCTAGAGGTGTACTTCAATGATTGGACTATTTTGGGCTGGTGAAGTTTGCACCTAATGCTAGATACCTGTCGAAGGTACCAGATCACTCTCAATCTAAAGAAGTGCCTATTTTGTGTTCCTTTTGGGACTCTGTTGGGTCATGTGGTTTGTAGACAGGGACTAATGGTAGATCCCACAAAGATCCTAGTGATACTTAACATGTAAACATTGAGGAGTGTGAAACAGTTGCACGCAACCTTAGGACATACTGGGTATTACAGGAAATTTATCAGATGGTTGTTATTTTTCTAGGAGTATGATTTTGAAGTTATTGTGAAGCCTGGACGACTGAACGTGGGACCAGATCATCTGTCATCCATCGTAATAGGGGAAGATCCAACTAATTTGGAGGACAGATTACCTGATGTGCAACTATTTGTAGTGCATGTCACGAATGGTCATTTTGAAGACATCATAATCTTCCTACTGACAGGAAATACCCTAGAAGGTTACACCATCCAACAGAAGAAGGAGTTAGTGGTGTGCACAACAGAATTTTCTATAATTTCCGGGCATCTGTACAAAATGGGGTCTGATGAAATATTGCGATGATATTTACCGAAGTTTGAAAGGATTAGTATCCTTGTAGATTCTCATGGGGGTGCCGCAAGAGGTCATTATTCAGGGAGAGCAACCGCATAGAAGATTCTATGTGCAGGGTTGTAGTGGCCAACTCTCCATTAGGATTCAAAAGTTTACTACAAGGCATGTGATGTATAACAAAGGATGGGAAGATCATCATAGAGGGATGAGCTTCCTCTAAATCCAAAGATGACATTACAACCCTCTGAGAAATGGGCGATAGATTTTGTGGGACCCATTCAGCCACAAGGTAAGAAGATGGGAGCATGGTACATTGTCACCGCAACAGAGTATTTGACTCGATGGGCAGAGGCACAACCTATGAAGGATTGCACAGGTGTGACTATTGTGAATTTCCTCTTTGAGTATGTGCTGACATGATTTGGGTGTCCTAATATTTTGATGAGTGATCATGGTATGCACTTTCTGAATGATACAATCAACGCGTTGATGAAGGAATTTTAGGTATATCACCAGAAGAGCACGTCTTATCACCCATAGGAAAATGGGAGGGTGGAAGCAGTCAATAAAGTACTAGAGAACATGATAGCCAAGGTTTTCAACAGTTAGAAAAGTGATTGGGACCTATGCATACCTGTAGTACTATGGGCCTATCGGGGGACATGCAAGAAGTTGACTAGAGAGACACCCTTTAGGCTTATCTATGGTGTTGAAGCAGTGATGCCCATAGAATACAATGTGCCTAGTCTGCACATAGTGGAAATAATAGGTATGGCAGATCGCGAAGCTAGCTAAGCTTGAAGAAGAGAGATTTCTAGTTGGATTTCACCAACAAGTCCAAAAGCAGTGCAAAAAAGCATGGCATGATTAGAACATTAAGTTGTTCACCTTTAAGGTAAATGATCTGGTTTTGTTATATGACAGTAAGTTTTATAAATTTCTATGGAATTTCATAATGCACTGGTTAGGGCCCTATTTCGTTAAGGAGATTACTGACACTGAAGTGATTCAGTTCGTTAAATTGAATGGAGATCCCTTCCCAAGGAAGGTGAATGGAAGTCGATTGAAGCCATACACAGGTGGTCTGTCCATGTCACTATATGAGGGTAGCACAGTCTTAGTGCTCCAGGCAACTGAAAGGAGGCACGAGACTATAAACTACACTGCCCAGGTGGGGACGCTGTGCGATTGGAGGATTGTAAGAAGCAAGGAAGTGTCACAGGGTTCGCGACAGTGCAAAGGGAGTTGCGTTACTCAGGGAGACATCGCACAGGTCAGCCAAAAGTTATTGTTAAAGTCAATGTTCATGATTTGACGGTAGAAATGTGACCAAATGGAGTGGGTGGCTAGTATTTAAGATGAAATTTATGGGTAAGATCCTTGAAAAGTTTTAACCAATTCGGCATTAGTGAATGGAATGTGGGGGGAATAGTCAGATTTGAATTCAAAATGCCCTACAAATTACAGGTGGTTGCCAGTGAAAAATACTTGGCATTTTGAGGATTGAGTTGTTGAGCTCTTAGGTGCACATGAACCGTGAGAAATTCGAAGCTTTGATAGCTAGCTTAGTATTTGAGACATTACCAAAGGTGACACAGGAATTATTAGATAACATAATGTCGACACCCGTAGAAGCTATGGACACCAAAGCAGTGACAACTGAGGAGGCAATGCCAAAATTATTTAGGGAGGCAAAAGAAGTTGTCCCAGAGGTTGCAGAAGTATTAGCGGAAGTTTCCAAATCGCCACGAACGCCTAGACTGATGTTGACCCCAACCAAGGAGAGTGTGAAAGATAATAAGGGAAAGCATCTTGCAATATTAGTGCACGCATCGCTGAGAAGAAACCCACCGAAGGACAAGACCACCGCATAGGAAAAGGGCAAAGCCATCAATATGGAGCTGGAGGAGGAAGAAATTGAAGACATCCCGATGGATGATGAGGACTTGGGGATAGATGTGCAGGAAGTTGAGGTCTCGTTTGTTGACCCTATCACTCGGTTTCTTGAGTACATTCCTCCACGCAAGGGAAAAACCAAGGTGTCGAAGGACATTGACAAGAGCAAGGTCCTCTTGCAAACCCCTCTACTATCAGACGTGATTGTCTTTGAAGGACTGCGCTTGGGGCAAGTTCCTCTATTAAAGCTCAAAGACTAGGACTTAGTCGACCATGAGAGGCTCCCACACTTAGCGATAGAGCAGCTGATGTGCCACATTGTTGAGAAAACCACCAGGATGACCGCATTGCAACTATGGAGGTGGCTCAGAGGAGTAGACAAGGCAGGTCTACTCAACATGTTATAGATGCCACACTACAACCGCACCCTGATTACAGTCTTGGTCATCAAGCAGTTGCTCTGCTTGGTGCATGATGGGTGTCTATGGTTGGAGGAGCCAATACCCATCACCAGCAGATTGATACATAGGATGATGGCTTCCCTACACAGGAGAAAATCCAGCCATGACATTTGGTGGAAAAGGTGGTGAGGAGGCCCTCATGGAGGCCATGATGGAAAAATTTAAGCTTGTGAACAAGCCGCGGGGCTATGCCATCTCAAGTATTAGTGACTCTGCAGTCAAGGTGGCCACGTAGATTTTGGTCGGAAAGGTGATGAGGATGTGTCGCATAGATGAGTTGCCCACACCTCTCATCGCGCTAGCAGCCCAATGTGCCAAAGGAGTCTATTTAAATAGAGCGCACTATCTCTGTGGTGAGTTCCTTGCAAACTGACATGAGGCACAAGAGCTTAATAAGACTTTCCACTATGTGTGGCTCTTGCTTTCTATTGTGCTGGTAGCATGGGAGTTGTAAGAGGATAGTCAATTCCCCTCGGTCATGCTGAAACTACTAGAATTAGTGAACTACACTTCATTGTGGGTGACAAAGGATGTGCAGTGCATCAAGGAGATCAAGATCTTCTGGATCTTGATGGAGATGAACATCCTCATGGTCATAAATCGCAAAAGGCAGTTATCACCTACTATGTTTTCCAACCTGCAGGGCTACGTAAAGTTCAAGGCATATTTTCACCATGTGCTAATCAGGGCATGGAAGGACCCTGCACATACATGGTATGACTTACCTTACTTGGCAATAGATGATGCCATTGATGCAGTACTTGATCGATGGCCAGCAAAGTGGCGCACTATATCAGACTTGGCGGTGAGGGTGAGCAAGTCCACCACGTAGTGCAAGAAGGAGGAGGCCAAGCTTAATATGGTGTAGTTGGCCGAGAAGAGGAAGAAGGAGGTTGCTGACAAGGCCTAGGAAAAGCTCGATGTTGCTGAGCAGATGGAAAAGCAAATAGGTGGAAGAAAGTGAGGCCCTCAAAAAGGCACGAGGTCACCTCGGCCTGAGACAAAGGAAGAAACGGATGAGAAAACAGAGCAGCATGGCGTAGACCCACATGCGACGTCTATCCACATCAAGCATCCACATGAACAAGACAAAGGAGAGTTGAGGAAGAAATCTAATGCCACTAAGATGTCGTTAGACCCAATTACCCTCACAGAATGTGATTTACACAAAATTGGAGACACAGTGCGAGACGTCACCTCGGAGTCCCTACAGAAGTTTGAGCAACACCAACAACTAATATTGGGGGCCATATAGATAGATCTACAGGAGTTGCAAACTGGTGCATCACACACTAGCATGGTGCCCACAAGCCTCACTATCGGCACTTGAGAAGCTTTCGAGATGCTACACGCGAAGGTCTCTAGCATGATAGTGCTACCCGACGAAGCACTTACCATAGAGAATAAAGTTGATAGGCCCATTATCAACACCCTTAAGGGAGTGGAGTTAAATCTTGCAACGCTCCCTAGTGAGGCACTCCACCTATTGTAGGATGGAGTAATCACAGAGCTAAGGGCCCATGAACACCACACTCTATAGGTGATCAGTGAGGAGAGGATTAACAATGAGTAGATGGCCCTACAACAAGACTCTTTCATCTCCTCCATGACTGAGGAAACTAAACAAAACAAGCGTATAATTTAGGTTGTGGAGGAGGCATGCTAAATGTTCCCAGAGTTGGCCATTCCTAAGGAAGAAATAGTCGAGGTGCGCATCTGCAATCGTACAATAGGGGTGCGCAATGCTCACACAAAGATGGCTCGAGTTCAGCTGGAGTTGAACCTACAGATTGTCAAATTACAATTGAATGCCCAACCTTCAACTCTACCAGAAGTAAAGGAGCAGTGTGCCACTGCTGTCACAGAGGCAATAATGGTAGTTGATAGTGCAGTAACAGATTGTATACAACTTTTCAAACAGTCGTTCGAGGTCCTGATGAGCCTGTAGGAGGACCCTACGACATAATGACTAGGGATAGAAGTTCTAGAACTACAGTAGTGCTATGATGAGGTAAAAGGCACAACATGAACTGTCATGCTCAGACAGAGACTAGAAAAGCTACAGGAGGCCAAGCAGTTGAAAGAACAGGTAGATGCAGCTCAACACAAGGAGGTAGTGTTCAAGGGGCGATTGAAGCCCTGGTTGGATGAGGCTTATGCGATTATGGCATTTATTGAAGGGAATCTTGCTACTCTGCTAGCAACTCAGCAAAAGCTTCAGGCCGATAGTTCAGGAGCAGTAACTGAGCAGATGGTTGAAGAAGTGATGCAGGTGGCCACAAAATGCACTACCTAGGTTGCGGTCATACAAGTTGAGCTGGGAGGTCTTCATGCCAAGATCTCCATGCCTACAGAGTGACTCGAGGGAGAGTCATGATGTTTGTGTTGGGGGCTTGTTGGTAACTGGATCCCTCAAGAACATTTTTGGGGATAAAATCCCATGTTTTTGGTAAATTGTGTAATAAAGCATGAAGGTGTCAAGAGTCATAAAGGGTTGTCCACCCTTATTTTGTAAAGTCTAAAGTCGTTTGTAAACATCCACCCATGGTTCACATACCATGGGATTGTATAAAAAGAGCTAAGTAAGTAAGCTCTAAGTAGTCTTAAGTTAAGTGAAGAAGAAAAGAAGTCTTGGAGTCTTGGTAGTGGAGTCTAAGTGTTTCTATTATTAGCGTAGGTAGTGGCTCTATAGCTGAGTGAATAGAGGCCTAGGGTAGAAGTCCACAGTTGAGTGTGCAAACCCCTACAACTATGTGTTCAGGGAAATTAGAGTCTGTAATAATCTGAATATATAAATAAAGAGAAGTATTCTACAAATTTTGTGTATTTATTTCCTGTTTATGTAGCTGGTTATATTGCGGCTTGGGTTTAATTTACAATTTTCATGTGATGTGCCGAAAGTATGTGACTGTATTATTTAATCAAATGCAAGTAAGAAGATATGTTTACATGGCACTAACTGTGATTGTTTAGTAAGATAAGTAATACAGTTAAGATAACTTAGGAACCAATACATTCTATTGTCATAATAGTGTGAAAGTACCTGGATCGCGGGTTAAGGCTACGCGAATGTCAATCATACTTCTTCGTAAAGGTATTGAAGGTCGAAATAAAGGGCTAGACTGGCAGAGCCCTAGAACTTGGTGACCTACATGAAAGCAGGAATAGAGGGTGTAAACCGACATCACGACCATCTCAGGGTGTGGAAACTTGGTTCAAGCATCCCCCATACTGCTTCGAGTGAGACTTAGGTTCGCGCTCCGTGGGCTGATGCCAAAAGGGCCAGTAGTGTAGGGATTTGTTTGGCTAACTAAAGATGAACCTGGGTCAGGCCCCATGCAACCAACAACTCCTTTCTGTTGATTTGTACTGCTGCATTGCATATTGACTATTTGCACCTTTTGGCCTTGAGCTGGCTTCACTTGGACTCATGCTTAATCCACTTTTTGACCATGTCTTCTACAAAATCAACCTTTCAATCACTTATCCTTTGCAACTTGATGAACCCTTTCACTCGTGGAAATAACATTCCTTTGAGTGTCATTGACTAGCTTCGCCACCTTTGCATTGAGCATAGGAATGTTCCCCTCCCAGGAACTAGAGCATCTGGTTTTTTGACACTCGTTCTTTCCACTGTAGTATAGCATTATTTTTTTCCTTTTCAGGCTTCATAAAAATGAAAAAGACAAAAAATTATATATCCCAAAAAAGAGCAAGAACGGGACATTATTTCCATATTTGATGACATCTAGAGTTAGTTATGTCGCCGTTGAACAAAGAACTCAAAAAATAAGTATTTCCTCCTTTAGGATGGGCTTTAGTTTGACTCAGGAGAGTCTTAACATTGTTTTTGAGTCACTACTCCTCCAATTAGCTATCTCTTCCAATCATATGGAGAGTTTGCTTAAGCCTCCTGCATGACAAACTTATATAAGGTTATCATATGTTGTTGGGTAGTCACTATTGATTTGTACTTTTATTCAAGAGAAGTAATCCATAGTCATCCTCTCTGCGATGCCTCTTAACCTATTTTTCAGTCAACCATCTCTAGTTGTCAAAGTCATGTTCGTTATCACATCAGCTATTTAGTCCTTTGCTCGTGTTGGTTTGAGAAGGTCTCCATTGACTTCTTGCTAGCAGGTCTTGCTCTTATCGACTATGACAAATTGCTCCAAGGGAAGATCTAGAGCCACACCCTAGCCCTATTTTCATTATTGATAGGTCACTTGTGCTCAACATTGATCAATATCATGGTTCTTTCACTGAGTGGTTTCCCTTGTGTTCGACATCAGATTTCATTATCATACATTAGGATTCGTGTAGTGCCTTGGTTTCCATTTGACCCTATTGGTGGATTCCTCACCTCTGTGACAACATTCATTATTGGTTGGAGTTTGCATCATTTAATGAAAGTTATGTCTCTAAAGAAATCTATGAAGAATTTGTATTGGTTAATATGATGATTTTAGGTTGTTATGACATGATTATTTGTTGGTTAGCGACATGGATCTGTTATATACTCTAGCTATGTCTTCTTCATGTATTGATATGTATTGATTTGTTTGACTAATGCATGGGCTAAAATTTTTATTGGAGCTATTAAGAGATGTAATTAGACCTTCTTGGTAAATCTCAGATACGCTTTAGGCCCCTATGTTTATATATGATCATGACATGTAGATTTCATGTTCACCATATGTTTGATGAAATGATTGTCATGGTTAGGCCTAGTTAGGTAAACTTATTGACCAAGTTTTTCATGAATGACTTTATCTTAATGTTATTTATCATTCTATAAAGTCTCATTAAGTTCTAGGCAGTGATCTGGAGACAACCCCTGAAACACAGCACTGATTCCGAGCTCACACTCTCAAAACTGATAAATTGGGACGCCTTGTTATGCCTATTTAGTGATTTGGGCCCCAGTCATAGGCATAACAAGGCGTCCATGCAACTATAGGCCTTGTTAGGCATCCACGCAACTGGAGGCCTGGAGTTGCATGGATGCCTTGTTATGCCTATGACTGGGGCCCAAATCACTAAAAAGGAAATTTAACTCAGGGTTTCGACACCTGGAGGGTTGGTTTAGTTCTTTGGGATCCTATAGCTCCTAAGGAAGGCTAGTAAGGTTTCATTTTGTCAAATCCATTTCCTTGAGGTGACCTAGGAGGTTGAGTCATGCTATAGCAGACCTTAGCTCATATTTACCCTACAAATAAAATGAAAGTGGGTAAGTGTGGAAGGGGGTATTACATCCTATCTCCACCCACCTATTGAGGGCTTCGTGAAGAAAACCATCTCCACCCGCAACCCTTGGGAACTTTCCTGAGACCACCTCACATTGATTCAAAACCTTCATAAAATCTAAAGCTCAACCTAAGATGAATCCCATAACACCATATTTATCTAGGAAATGGCAAGGCAAAGCTAAAACTATTGTTAAGCCTGACAAAGCCCATGCTAATGAAAAAAAATTAAACAAATGAACAAACGCATGTACCATGCATTCACACCTCACCTAGGAAATCACACATGTAACTATTATCTGCAAAATCCTCTTGCTGAAGCTTATTATCCAACCAGCTCCTTGATTTCCTTCTCTTTCCTTTAATTGTCCCTTTCCTTCCTTTACTTTCTTGTCCAAATGCTTGTTCTATTTCCTTTGGTCCACATGCTCAAAAGTTGGGAAAAAGTTATCAATTGATTCGTAGGTGCATTTTTATCATTGATATCTCCTTTTTCTTCACTTTGCTTCATTTTCCTCTAATTTCCCTCTCATGCAAATATGTGACCTTTCACATTCCCTTTCTCCTATTTTCCTTTACTTTCATAAATAATGTTTGAAAATTGGCATTGCCTAATTGATTGGTGGAAATTAGTATGATGGCATTGATGTCAACTAGACTATCATTAAGGCAAAGTCAAATGGGCTCAAAGAGTACATTGGACCTTATCAATTGGAAAATTCTCTGAAAGAGGTTTCTAATGGTATGTGGAAGTCCACAAATGGCCTCCTGGATTAGGAGTTATTCCAAGTCAAAGTCTAGTGACATAAGTCCATCAAAGAAAAGCTAAAAGGTGATTGGAGGAGTCTAAATGTATAGTCAAAGTTGGCAGCAACACCAAAATCAGTGGAAATGGTGATAGAACCTCAAAAATTTGGATGGCTCAGATCCCTGGGAGCTCGAAACTTCATAACCTAAATGTACTTCCCTTTTAGAAATGTTCTGATATGGTAACAATGTAGTAGGGTCAAATTTCAGACCCCAAATTTTGAGACCTCAAAACTAGGGCAGTAAGAGAAATGAAAATATCTGAGCAAGTAGCATATCAGAACCTTAGAGGAGGTAAATTTTGGCATTTCGGAGATCTAAATCTCATAAGTTATTAATAATTGATTTATTTTGAAAGCACCGAGGATTTCCTTAGACCTTGTATCATTGCTTTTGAAAGGTGTCCTTGTATTCTTTCCAAAGCACATCCCTTACAAACTCCTTCACAATTTTCCTTGATGTTAAGGATTCCATTTACCATTTGATTGAGAGAGGGACTGATCTTGTAATGTATACACCCATATCTTATATACCATAGTTTGATAGGATTGATTCCCATGTGAACTAGGACTTGAGGAGATGGTGTTATAACTCTATATAGTTTTCCTTCATGAACTCCAACAACCCTTGCCTTTTCAATGCTTGAATGCTTTCCCCAAACCAAAACTGTTGGCATTATGGTACATGTGTTGTCCTTGATGGAAACTCACATATACGATAACCAGATGTATCTGCAGGTCATTTCATAAATGATAAAGTGATGTATGATGGAAACTCGCATTGTAGTAGGTCAATTCAGAGGTAACAGAGTAATGGCACAGAAGAACATGACGATGGGAAAAAGGATTACATATCAGAATCAAGAAATTAAGGAAAGCGAATGTTTTAAGTTTTCTCAAGTTGTATATGATGTTTATCCTAGTCCAAGTCATGTAGACATGCAGGTTCATAGAATAAAAGGCACGTATATGTATGCAAATGGTTTCATAGAAGGAAAAGTGCGTATGGGATGGAAAATTAAGGTTAAAGAATACAAAGGGTTCATAGTATGGTATTAGCCCACAATATTGAGTGGAATAATGGTTACTTGATCTCGTTTAAGAATACCATAGGTTCTAAGTGTTGTTTTGGTTCATGGTATTGGCAAAGGCTATAAGTATATAAGGAGGAGAAGATCAAACAGTTAAATTTTCAAGTGAAAGGGTTTCTCATGAATACTTCTATCTAAAGTATATTTTGTGTTCTAAAGGCTATGGTTATCATATAGATATGAAACATCATTTCCACCCTTGGATACAATGTTGGATCATGATCATGAGACCTGAAATGACTTATCATTGTATGATCTGATAATGGATAGGATAGATCTAAGCACTAACTCATGTTCTATCCTTTAAATGCTATGATCTAGATATATATGAAGTCTTGAAAAGCTGCAAAGTTATAGGTCATTATTTGCATATCTATACGTAGGTTCACCTCTGGGAAGGTGCGTATATATGCGGATTCAACACTTCTAAGTAGCGTATGTAGAGGAAGGGCTTGCTATTGAGAAATCACTGATCTATTTGATCAATGTTGTTATTTTACTGTTATTTGTCAATGATGCCTTCATTAGATATGAAGTTAAATTCATTGTATAAGGAGATTGAGTCTGGCTCACTGATTAACTGAGTAAGAAGGGTAATATTCTCTCTTATCTATTTCAAACTCTGTAATATGACAATAGATCTTTAAAATGTATTTGGATGGTACAATTTTCAGTTCAGAATATTTATGTTTCAATATATTTAGAGTTATATGCAGGTTGAGTTACAGAAAGTAGCGTATACACACAAGTTGTCCTCATTGAAGTAGCCTATACATTCTAACGTATGATTTTTTAGGTTGTAATTGGTTCTGGTTGTTGATGCAGTGTTTTGGGTTCAAATTTATTTTCTGGTGAAAGTGATCATACTATTTAGATTGATTGATTGTGTTTTTCTTCAGAGTTGATGGGTTTTAGTGATTGGTTGATGTAGTTGTATTTGATGGTTGTACTGTAGTGGTGATTTATTTTGAGCTTCAATGTTACTGATGGGACCAGTTTGAAAATTTGATGAAACTTGGCCTAAATATTGTGTTTATGTATACCAAGAGTATCTAGTCTGAAAATTTATGAAAAGTGGTCCCTAAATAAAGAGTGAAGGTGATAGTCTTTTGTAGGTCGACGCCTATGTACTAGTAATCATATTGGTCAGTAAAATAGCTAAGGGGTTGGAGCTCCCTTCTAGTAGAAGCTGGAAAATGAGTGAAGATTGTAGCCTTCGGTAGGTAGATGCCTGTGTACTAGAAAGAGTCTACACTAGTACAAAACTTGTAAACACATTTTAATAAGAAGATTGAAGACTGAGATGAAAACAACGGTGCTTTTTTCCTACATTGGGTTTCCACTTGAAAATCCCTAGTGTTCAGTTGTGATGGTTATGTGTGTTGATTTATTTTATTCTTACTGCATCTATTTACTTCTTAGTAAATGCATCATACTCTAATTTAAGTTCAAAAGACAATTAATTATTTGTTTTAAAATTTTATTATCTTTACGATGGTTTCTTTCATTATAGTCGCGAACATACATTGTTTGGTTTCTGTAAATCACATATACATTTTGAAAAATTAAATTATTATTGTGAAAGTTTAAATACTAATTCACACCCCCCCCAGTATTTTTTCCAACAATTAGCATTAGAGCAAGTCCTTCAAAATAATCTTGAACACTTGATGGAAGATCTCTCAAGATGAGCAATGAAGAAGGAATGGCACTATCAAACCACCAATCTTCAATGGAAATAAATTAGCATATTGGAAGATAAGAACCAAAGCCTATCTTCAGTTACTTGGGGCTAATGTTTAGGAAATTGTGGAAGGAGGATACCAATATCTAGCAGTATTCCCCACAGATTGAGCAGAAAAGAAATCATATGAAACCAATGTCAAAGTCGTCAATACATTATTGGGAAGTCTAGCAGAATCAGAATTCGTTAAAGTCATGTAGCTCAAAGCAGCCAAAGCAATATGGGATAAAACCATTCAGAGCTATGAATGAGACTCCAGGTAAAATGTGCTAAACTCCAAACTCTCATAATTCAGTATGAAACTCTTTAGATACATAGTGATGAAATTATTTCTAGTTACTTTTTACGAGTAGATGAGATTGTAAATCGTATGAAGAATTTGGGTGAAGAAATAAAGGAGGCTATTATAGTAGAGAAAAATTTAAGATCTCTATCTTATAAATTTGAGTCAAAAGTATCTTCCATTAAAGAGAAGTGCAATCTACATTCTGTTACCGTTGTTCAACTTCATGTAATTTTAATTGCCTTTGAAATGAGGAAAGGAGCTGCATCAGAAATCTAAGAAGCTTCTTTCAAAGCTTTTGCAGAGGGAAAATAAAATGAAGATCTCAATAAATCATGATATATATCATAAGAATGTAAGGAAAACTTTGTGAAGAAAATTCAACTGGGCTCCAGAAGATTCAGAGGTAATCTTCCCTTCAAAAGTTTTGCTGGTGGTAGAGTTGGTCATTATGTTGCTAAATGTCCTCATAAAGATAACTATGAAAAAGGAAAGGATTTTGTGAAAGGTAATAGGAAACAATTTGTCAATAGAAGAAGTTATTATACTCATGAAGATAGTGATGTCCTTTCTAATAATAACAAAGGTGAATCTGATCAAGATATTAAACTACTCATGGCTTATGAAAATGATAATTTTATGGATGCCTTAGAAGAAGAAGGTTTTCTTGAAGAAATCACTCAACTCAAAATCTGCTTTTAAGAAAGGAATATAGTCATAGACACTTTGATACATCAACTCACAGAAAGGGAAAAGCACAATGAAAAATTAGAGAGTCAAGTAGTGAGTCTAAGAAAGGAACTTAAGAAGACAAAATCTCTAAATCTGAAATTTGTAAAGGATTAGAAACTTTAGATGGAATCAGCAAGGTTCAATTTTCTCTTATAAATATTGGTCTTGGATACATTGGAGAAACATCCCAACCAGAAAAGTCTTCAGCCATAACCAAAAGCTATCTTAATGTAGAAAAAACTAGTCAACAATGTGTCAATCCTGAGCAAAATCCTAAATGTACTCCTGATGTAAATCATGCTCATTTTACTCAGAGGGTGAACATCAATAGAAACACTAACCAAAAGGTTAAAAAAACCAAAAGATTTTATGATCACAGAAATTTGGTCATAATGATGCTCAATGTGTTGCTTACAAAACTATCACGACTAGAGAAGCAAGAAAAGAAGCGTGATAGGTATCAAGAAGGGATATTATAATAATTTTTGACCTCTTGAAGATGTAATTGAATGTTCATTTTGCAATAAATTTGGTCATGAAGAATTTGAATGCAGGAGCAAATTTTGGCCAACATATCCAAAAGAGCAAACTTCATCAAACTCCAAGGTATGGAAAAGAAGGAAATATAGTCAGAAAGATGTGGCATAACTTTATTTTCAGAAGGACAAGAAAATCCATACCTCTTTTATAAATATGGTATTAGGCCCATAGGATTCACTTAAATAAAACCTATTCTTAAAAATGGGCGAAAGGATTCACTTAAATAAAACCTATTCTTGAAAATGGGCAATGGAAGGTTTAACCCTAATTTCAAGGGCTAAATTTACCTTTTTTACCCTCTCCCATAAAATAAGGTGGGCTATTTAAGGTGATTTGTAAAAATGTTATGTATGTTGATGGATTAAAACCCCTTAATTTCGCCAAAGGGCGAACATTCGCCCCTAAAATTTTCTATGAAGGAAATGAAGTTGTGTTTTGATCAAAAGAATGTGTGGCTCATGAACCTGACACAAGAAAGACCATAATAAAAGTTATAAGAAATCTAAGCAATTTATATATACTAGAAGGAGGTCAAGGACAATGCTATCTAACCAAACCATAAAAGAATTGGTTATGGCACAAATGATTGGGGCATCTAAGATTTTCTCAAATAAGAAAATCATTCAGGCTCAACATTTTTCGTGATCTTCCAGATATCATCATCCCATCAAGTACCATCTACAAACCATGTCAATTTGGTGAGAAAACCAATGTTCAATTCAATGCCAAAGAAGGATCAACAAGTAAGCCTCTTGAACTCATTCATACTAATTTGTGTGGACCAAAAAGGAAAAGGTCACCTTATAGAGAATAATACTACATTTTATTAATTGATGATTTTTCTAGAATGTTTTGGATTGGGTTACTAAAACATAGAGATTAAGCATTTGAAAAGTTTAAGGTATTCAAATCTTTAGTTGAAAATGAATTAGATCTAAAAATCAAATGTCTGAGATCATATCAGGGAGGAGAATTCATATCAGATGAATTCTTTGAATTTTGTGAACAACATGGAATAAAGAGATAGTTTTGTATTTCTAGAACTCCTCAATAAAATGGCGGGGTGGAAAGAATGAATAGAATTGTTAAACAAATGGCTCGATCTCTACTTGATGAGTCTAGATCTTCTCACACTTTATGGGGTGAAGCTGCGCATACTCTAGTAAATATTCTCAACAAAGCTCATGTACGTGTAAATAGTGATAAAAATCCATATGAACTTTGGTATGGTAAGATTCCCACTGTAAAACACTTCAGAATTTTTGGAAGCAAATGTTTCATCAAAAAGACTGATGAAAAATTTGGTAAGTTTAAACCCAGAGTATATGAAGGAATATTTCTTGGTTATTCATCTAGAAGTAAAGGATACAAATGTTATAATAAGAGACTTCGAAAAATTGTTGAATGCATTGATGTTGTAATCGATGTTGTAATCGATGAAGCATGTTGTAATTTGAAATAAGTGACATCAGCAAAAGGAGATGATAATAATGAAGATGGTGAATTCTTTCCCATATCAAATCAAAATGATATAGAGGAACAAATCGATGAAGCATCAAAAGAAGATACATCTGACAGGGAAAAGGCTCCATCCAGGTATGTTCAAAAGAATCATCTAGAATCTCAAATTCTAAGAGAAAAGGGATCTGGGGTACAAATAAGAAGAACTCTTGTAGGATCTTCTAGCTATCTAGCCTTATTATCCTCCATAGAACAACAAAATGTAAATGAAGCTAGCAAAGATGAATGTTGGGTTAAGTCCATGGATGAAGAACTTGACCAAATTGAAAAGAATGATACTTGGGAATTAGTTCTTAGACCTCATGATAAAAATGTTATAGGGACAAAATGGATATTCAAGAATAAGTTGAATGAAAATGGAGAGGTAATTAGGAATAAAGAAAGTCTTGTTTGTAAAGGGTATGCACAAAAAGAAGGTATAGATTTTGAAGAAACATTTGCACCTGTAGCTAGACTTGAAGCCATAAGAATGTTTCTTGCTCTTTGAAGTTTTAAAAAATTCAAAGTTTATCAAATGGATGTAAAATCTGCATTTCTTAATGGAGATGTAGAAGAAGAAGTATACGTTGAACAAGCAGAATGATTCATTCTAGGAAATGATGCAAATATTGTATGCAAACTCAAAAAATATTTATATGGAATGAAACAAGCTCTAAGGGCATGGTATTATCATCTTGACAAATATCTTCAACCACAAGGCTTCACAAAAGGTTCTGCAGACAACAACTTATATACAAAGATTGAGAATAATAAACTAATAATTATTTTTGTTTATATTTATGATATCAGTTTTTGCAGTAATGAAGAATCTATGAGTCAAAACTTTGCTTCTGTTATGCAACAAGAATTGGAAATGTCTTTACTTGGAGAACTAACCTATTTTATTGGTCTATAATTGAAACAAACAAAAGATGACATCTTTCTCTCACAAGCTAAATATCTCAAGTAGATTCTAAAGAAGTATGGAATGGAAGATTTCAAACCAGTATGTACTCCAATGGTAACACGATGTAGTATCCCCCGGATGCGGGTGCCGAATAGTCTGTTTAAGTTGATGAGACGGGGGTATAAGGGAAGCCACATGCCAGCCATGCGCAGAGGCGACCTGGAAGGCGGTGACGAAGGACACCCCCAGAAGGTGAAGTTAAATGCTATGGGATGGCAGCCTGGGCACATTTACACTCCGACTTCCTCCGGCTGCGTTGCAGAGTTTGGCTCTAATACATAATTGAATGCCTCATTAATGGCGGGCGACCTATGAGGGAGAGCATGGAGTCCCATAAATAGAGGCAGCCCTGGCATCACCATTTTCACTTGGGCAGGGTCTGGGGTTTCCGTTCTGTCGCTGGTGCTGACAAATTCAGGACCTTGTTTGATTTATTCCTTCCCGAGTCTGTTGGTTCAGGTTGTTTATGCCCTTGTGGGTCTTTTGCAATTCAATTTGGCTCAGGATTGCCCTGTCAACATGGTTAGGACTCGTCAGAGGATGCTAAGCCGTCGTGGCTCTAGTCGTGGAGGGTATTTGCGGCCCTCAACTGAGGCGGAAACCCATTCTCCTTGTCACTGCACTCATTTCCACTGTCACTGCCATTGCCCACGTCTAGGAGGTGCTAGTTCTCTCAGGCATAGCCAATTCATGGAGGCTAGCTCACTTGGGTCTTCGTCTGCTCTTTACTTTGGCTCTACAATTTTTTCCTTCAACAGCCCTCTAAATTGTCCAAGAATTAATGCCCACGTCTCTGTTCTTTCTATCGACGAGGCCCAGGATGAGGGCGGTTCTAGTGCTCCACTAGATTTCGAGGCCCCGAGTGACACAGCTAAAGCTTCTGAATTGCCTAAGGTAGACAAGGGGAAGGGCGTGGAAATGCTAGACCCTCAGTTGGAAAGGAACCAGAAGCATCTTGAAGTGGCCGAGGCAAAAGAGGGCCAAGCGCAAGAAGAGGAGGAATATGGACCGTGCCCAATTGTGGAGGAGGTGTCGGAGGACTAGTCTGCTGCGACGTCTCAGGTTCTATAGCTCGGGTGGGATTTTGGTTCTTTCCTTTCTTTTTGGTCATGTCCATCTTTCCAATTGTCTATGGCTCGTCTACGTGTCGACTAGCTTTTATGTCAATGTGTCATAGTGGCAATCTGCCATCGTTGAGGCGTAGGGTCGGTTACTGTCTTGTTTGGTCTTCTGTTTTGTGGGCGGTCACAGTTGTGCAAGGGTGTCAGTTCTGTCCTCCCCTGCATGGGAATGATTTTTTTGGTCACAAACGCCCCTATGAGGGCATGAAACAGGTATCCCTCTCTTTCTGCTACATTTGGTTGACCCAGCTTGCTATTCTTTCAGGCAGATGGATCTCTCAGACAACTCGCATGTAAATGCGCTCTAGTTTTTATGTATATAATAGAATAGTTTAATTCAAAAAAAAAAAAAAAAAAAAAAAAAAAAAAAAAAAAACAAAAAAAAACACAAAAAAAAAAAAAAAAAAAAAAAACTAGATGTAGTCTCAGTCCCAATGATGATTCTCCTACAGTGAATCAACTAGAGTACATATCTATGATTAGAAGTATACTTTATATAACAGGTACCAGACCAGATATCATGCATGTGGTAGGAATTGTTGGAAGATTCCAAGCCAATCTGATGGAATCACATCTTTAGGAAATAAAGAGAATACTCAAATATCTCCAAGGAGCTCAAGAATTTGGTCTATGGTATCCTAAAGATACAGATCTCACCCTTCATGCATATATAGATGAAGATTGGGTTGGAAATGTTGATGATTGAAAAAAAACTAGTCGAGGTGTATTTTATATGGGATCAAGATTAGTATCTTGGTTCAGCAAGAAAAAAAGTTTGATTCCCTTATCTACAGTGGAAGAAGAATATGTGGTTGTTGCATCTTGTTGCACACAACAAGATATTAAAATTAAATGTTATACACCAATATCCATTCTATGTGACAACACAAGTGCAATTAGTATTTCAAAAAATATTGTTATGCACTCCAAGACCAAGCACATACCCATTAAGTACCACTTTCTACGAGAACTAGTGCTTGAAGAAAAGGATAAATTAGAGTATTTTCCCTCCAAAGATCAGTTTTCTGATATATTTACCAAATATTCCCAGAGAAGCATTTGAATATCTTAGAAAAAAGCTGGGAGTTGTTTTGGACTCATCTTGTTATTAAAACTAGTTTGTTCAGATTCAGAGGATTGTTTTCTATACACGGATTTCATGAATCAGAGTCACGTATATACACAAGTTTTTGTGCCGACAGTAGCGTACGTGTTTTTCTGATAGAAAAACAGTGGGTTAGACTCAAAATCATTTTTTGACATGCATGTTTTTTATGGATACAGTTTATTGATATGCTTTTCTCATTGATGTTTATTTGATTGATGAATATGCCTTAATGAATGAATTGTTGACAATACACAGGTAGCACAGGTTCAGGGGGAGCATTAGTCTTCAAAATATTATGCATAACAATTGACTTTGCATGTGCTTAGGGGGAGCATGGATAGTATAGTGCATCTCAACATGTACTAAGGGGGAGAATATCTTGGTCCACCCTTTGCCCTTGATGTCAAAGGGGAAGAGTATCTTGGTGCTGTTGGATATATCTAACAGATTCCACAGCTTGAAGTGATCAACACCAATATGTTTTCCATCAATTCCACAGGGAGATATTGTTGGAATTATGGTACATGTGTTGTCCTTGATGGAAACTGACATATATGATAACCAGATGTATCCACAGGTCAGTTCATAAATGATAACATGATGTATGATGGAAACTCACATTGTAATAGGTCAATTCAGAGGTAATAGAGTAATAGCACAGAAGAACAAGATGATGGGACAAAGGACTACAGATCAGAATCAAGAAATTAAGCAAAGAGAATGTTTTAATTTTTTCTCAAGTTGTATACGATGTTTAACCTATTCCAAGTCACGTATACACACAGGTTCATAGAATAAAAGGCGTGTATATGTATGCATGCGGTTTCACAAAACGAAAAGTGCATATGGGATGGAAAATTAAGGTTAAATAATACCAAGGGTCCATACCATGGTATTAGCTCATAATATTGAGTGGAATAATGGTTACTTGATCCTGCCTAAGAATACCATAGGTTGTAGAATTGAGGCTTATGTGATCCATCATAGTTATAAGAAGATTTCGGCATAAATCACATTAGGTAAGACATTTGCCAACGCGTTTCGAACCAACTAGTGTGGTTCATCATCAGGACAACTTGTCCTGACGATGAACCACACTAGTTGGTTCGAAACGTGTCGGCAAATGCCTTACCTAATGTGATTTACGCCGAAATATTCTTATAAATACCATAGGTTCTAAGTGTTGTTTTGGTGCATGGTATTGGCAAAGGATCTAAGTATATAAGGAGGAGAATATCAAAGGACTAAATGGGCAAGTCAAAGGGTTTTTCATGAATAATTCTATCTGAAGTATATTTTGTGTTGTAAGGGCTATGGTTATGATATAGATCTGAAATATATTTTGTACCCATGATACAATATTGGATTAGGATCGTGAGACCTAAAATGACTTATCATTGTATGACTTGATAATGGATAGGCTAGATCCGAGTGCTAATGCATGTTTTATGCTTTAAATGCTATGATCTAGGTAAATATTAAGTCTTGAAAAGCTGCAAAGTTATAAGTCATTATTTGCAGATCTATTAACAGGTTCGCCTTGGGGAAGGTGTGTATACACATAGATTCAACACTTCCAAGTAGCGCAAGCAGAAGAAGGGCTTGTTGTTTAGAAATGACTAATTTATCTTATCAATGCTACTATTTTACTACTGTTTGTCCATGATATCTTCATTAAATATTAAGTTAAACTAATTGTACAAGGAGAATGAGTTTGGCTGACTGATTGATTGAGTAAGAAGGGTGATCTTTGTTGCTATTTGTTTAGAACTATGTAATATGGCAGTATATCTTCAGAATGTCTTTGGTTGATACAGATTTTGATTCAAAACATTTATGATTCAGTATATTTAGAGGTATACATAGGATGAGTTGTAGAAATTATCGTATACATGTAGGTTTTCCTCATTGAAGTAGCATATAAATTTTGACATATGATTTTTGAGGTTGCAATTGGTTCTGGCTGTTGATGCAATGTTTTGGATTCAACTCTCTATTCTAGTGATAGTGATCAAATAGTTCAGATTCATTAATTGTGTTTTGCTTCAGAGTTGATGGGTTTCATTGATTGGTTGATGCAATTGTATTTGATGGTTGTATTGCAGTGGTGATTGATTTTGAGCTTCAATGTTACTGATGGGTCTAGTCTGAAATTTGATGAAACATGGCCTACATATTGCGCTGATGTGTACCAGGAGTATCCAGTCTGAAAATTTATGAAACGTGGTGTTATAGCACCATTCACAACTCTTGGTAAATTTGATGCTCTGGTTATGGCCTAGGGAAACCCTTCCTTTGCAGACTTGATCCAAAATCTATAAAACAATGTTTTATTTCCTATACACTACTTTGCATTGTGTTAAAAGCATGTACACGGGGGTCATCATATACCCAACCCACATATATGTGTTAAAACATTTAAAAATAATAAATATTCTTAATTTTGTGTGGAGTTTATGGGTTTTACCTATTACTCACCTACTATAGCCCGTGGGCCAACTGTTTCTCAACTGAAAAAAGTAATTTGAAGAAGTCTAAATAAACCTCCATGGGAAGGTCTAAAGGGAAGAAGAGATGAGATATTGATATTATAGTTGATTGATCCCTGATCAAGTCTGACGAAATCCCTGTGCCTCCTGCAGTCCCCAAGCTTTAGGAAACTCTTGTTTCCTCTTTTGAGATACCCTTGATCCCTCTTTTGATATCCTTGTGTATGTTAATGGAGGAAGATTGCTGAGGCTAGGACAGGATGGATATGGAGGACAGTTCCGATTGGAGCTGGAGGAAGACTCAAGTTGTATTTTTCCATATTTATTGTAGCTTACACCAACAAAGAAATGTTGTTTCATTCCTGATATTTATTGTGTTTATGCATTGATACATGTTGTGATTTGTTTATAAATATTATATTAATGTGTGATTATTCATTTTATTATATGATCTAACATATATATCATGAATATTCTTTATGTTACTGTTGTTGTATATGCTTTTCTTGGATAAGTTACAGGTTTCAAAGGCATTGGAGGAAGTAGAGGGTTTTAACCCTGCAGGATCTACGCAAACATAGGACCTTCAGGTAAGGTCACTTCTTCCCAGTTTAGTAGTATAAGCATTTAGATTATTTGTCTGAGAATTTCTTGTTCTTGTTTTCCTTTGGCTCTGTTGGGGTTTTCAACCTAAGACCCTAGGGTGTTCCCACCCGCAACAAAATTTGTGACTCTGCTGGGGAAAATATTCTTGTTTTTCCTAGTTTGGATTGTTTGTTCTCAATCAAGGTATGTTTTCTTGATTGCTTGAATTTACAATGTTATTTAACTTATTAGCTTACCAAGCATTATGTCTGATCTTTAGGATCAAGCATTGATTTTTTTTTTCTTAATTGAGTCTTTTATATGCATTTTTCTTGGGGTACAGTCGCATATACACGCAATTTTCCTCAAATAGATTTGCGTATACGCGAGTTTCCTGTGATTGAAACGTGTGTGCACACCTCTGTGTCTTTACACAGTTGTGTATACATAATTTTGAATTATTTTTTCAAAATAATTTGCTCGGTTAGGTCTGTTTCCTAGTGACTTCTGCTATTTTCTAATCATCCATTATCAGTAGGACTCTATTCTATTGCAAGCTTTCTTTTTCAAATCTCCTTCTTAGTGAAAAGCCTAGTTGGCCTAGGATTTCTTTTGGAGCAAGTTTATGGTTTGTGTCTTGGTTTCAAGGCTTATGTCGGAAGTTCTTGGATGTTATGGTTTTCCAGAACAAGAAATTGGCTTTGATTTCATTTATAGCCCTGATTTCAAATTACATTGCTTTTACTTCCTTTTTGTTTGGCCTTGTTTCTTTTCATACTTTGAGTGTCTCTTTGGCAATCTTCAGAGTCTTTCTTGACAATTTGTCATTTTTCTGAACTCTTTTTCTACTGTTCAAATCAATTTGTACAAGTTTGTAGTCCTTCTTATTTCAAGGTTCATTTATTAATGAGTTTTATAACTTGCAAGGTATAAGGACTCTTCGTGCTTGTTTCTTGATCTTTGGAATTTAGTAGTCTTTTTATGACCTTAAAAATTTATTTATATTTCTAAAACAAAAACAAAAAATATAAAAATAGAGTTTTATCCTTTTTCTTTCCAATCTTTTGGTTTTTTGGTTTCTTTTGTTTTGTTTTTGAGGAACTATGATCTTTTTCAATTTGTTTTGCTTGGTTTTTAGGGAAATTTGTTATTAAATTTTTTCCATCTTTATTGTCAAGTTGGCTTATTGATCTTATAAAGAAACACTTTTTCTTCTTGTATCAACATCCATGTACCATCATTATAGTTTTCATTGTAGACATTTTAGTATTTTTGTTAGCTTTCGAGTGTGTGGAGTGTGTTTTCTGGAAAAAGGAAAATTGTCTTGTACAAGTTTATTTGTAGAACTTCATAGAAATCCCTTTTCATTGAAAGAAAATAACTGCATCCATACAACTAAGTTTCTATTGGTTTCTTTTGCATCAAAAACATGATAAGCTTCACTCTCGTTATACCTTTGACTAAAAGAACAACCCTCTAATATCAAGCAATTTAATAAAATAACTAGAAATTTTTAATTTTGTCATTAACAAACGCCAACAAGTTTAAGTTCTTTAGGGCCTTGGAATAGGTGAGTGGAGAGTTAACTCTCCAGGGCCGCTCAAATTATCAAACATAGAAGTTGAATAACAAGTGAAATCCAATATCATTCGAAAGACTGGGAAAGCTCCATGACTGAGAGTTAAGCATGAGGGAAAGTGGAGATAAGGAAGAGAGATACCCCTCTACTACTTGTTGGATCTTGCCTCACGACTATTCCACTTGGTTTTTGATACGAACTGGTGCCCATAGTTTCCTTTCCTAGGGATCACATAGGTGGTTGCAGAGGGGAATCCCATGGCACTTGAGGCAAACATTGCATCAAATTCATCAGTACTTCTGGAGGGTACCCTTGCAAAGCTTGGGTTCTTGCACAGGAAAAGGATTTTGTCTAGAGGTTAGTGTAACTATTTATGTTACCTTTGCTGGTAGGCTTGGGCTATTATTATCCCAAATTATCTTCAAAAGGTCTCTTACTTCAATTTCTTGTATTTTGGTGTTCGGTCCTCATCACCTAGAGCAAAAATACTTGGAAGTTTCTTGATTGGTTACACCTTTAGGGACTTTATAGTCAATTGCTCTTTGCTCTTTGTATTTTTTTGGATTTAGGTGGATTTCTCTTCTCATTTTTGGACTTTATATTCTGAGTGACTGACCTACCAGTTCGCCAATCTTGAAAGGCTTTTGATCTTCTTTTTTAAGTTGTGGAGTTGCCTTCGTAAGGGAAAAGGTTTTGATTGTGAATCTCTCTTCCTTGGAAATTCATTTGTACATTCCCACAAGGTAAGGATTTACAAATAACTTAGATATGGCCAATATTCCTATGGAGACCAACCAAGGTACCCTTCCAAAAAGGGATCCTTGTTCTTTTCCATTCTTTGGAAACGTTGGTACCCCCTTAATGGCCACTTTGAATATTCTTGGATTGAATGTTGGACTACCAATTTGGTCTTGCTCCACTCGAAATATTCGTGATGTTATTGAAGGTTCTTAGATAAATGCTTTATTTCAAGGGCATCAACTAGGTGTCAATTGTTCATCTTCTTTCAAATAGAAATCTTGGATTCCTCTTTCTCCTCCCTCTTATAATAAGGGATCTAAAAAGAGGAGAAAGAGGAAGACGAAG
The DNA here is from genome assembly GCA_000404065.3 of Pinus taeda. NCBI lineage: Eukaryota > Viridiplantae > Streptophyta > Pinopsida > Pinales > Pinaceae > Pinus > Pinus taeda. Next base: position 214,171 of record APFE030114826.1, on the reverse strand, counting down.
AAGAAGAATAGTTCTATATATTCATCATCAACCTCTTCAAGTCATGTTGGATATGAGCTTTCAACCACTGCAATTCATGCTGGGGGCATAATTCTAGTCACTGCAAGTCATACTAGCAATGAATCATCATCAACCTCTGCAAGTCATGTTTGAGATGAGATTTCAGCCGCTACAAGTCATGTTGGGGGCATAATTCTAGTCACTACAAGTCATACTAGAAATGAATCATCATCAACCTCTCCAAGTCATGTTGGAGATGCTACAAGTCACTCTGGGGGCACAAGTCTAGTCACTGCAGGTCATACTAGAAATGGGTCACCTACCTCTGGGAGTCATATTTTTGTTGACTCACCTGGTTCTGTGAGTAGGGATGGGGGCACAATTCTTATCTCTCTTGGGAAAGAGTCACTAACATTTGCAATTCATGTTAGGTACTTTCCACCAACCGCTACTAGTCATGTTGGCAAAATGAATGTTGATCAGAAACCTAAGCATGGAATTTTTAAACCTAAGTTCCCTTATAAGATATGTAAGGGGGACCATCTTACTCATTTGTGTCTTGGTATTCCAAAGGTACAAAGGATATGGTCTGAGTCTAAAATTTATTCTACTCTTGAATAATTTATGGTTTCTCTATATTCTCATCAACCATTTGTTGATAATGTGGTTGAGCCAGTGCAATCTCTAGCTGATTACACTCCTCTTTTTGGGGGTGAAGTGCCTAACAACAAAGTTTATTTGATTTCTAGTAAAAAGTCTTCTAGTATAGGGGGCATTCAAGTTCCTTTGAATTTTCCCCCTCCAAGTTCTAAGAGTGTCTCCTTTGATTGCGATAGCCTTCTCGAGCCTCATCTTCCTTCAGCTGCACATTTCAAAATAAAGGCTAGACTTAATTCCACAATTTTTTATCGATGTATGGTGGATGAGGGATCCTCTGCAAGTATTATATCGTACTTGACTTCGAAAGCTTTGGGTTCTCCAAAGTTATTGACATCTAATAGTCAGTTGTTAGCCTATGATAGAAGACCTGGTGAATCTATGGGTGTTCTTCCTCAATTTCCTATTACTTTAGGTGGGAAGTTTTTTTTAATCGATATGATGGTGGTTGATCACCCTTTGGACTTTAATATGATACTTGGGCATGATTTTTTCTATGCTATGGATGTTGTGGTGTCTTCACTCTTTTGAGTGATGTGTTTTCCTCATAACAGGAATATTTTTAGTGTTGATCAGCTTGCATCTGATAATCACCACCCTAATTCGACTTTACTATAGAATACCCCTTAGTTTGTTCCAAGTGTTCAAGTAGGCTCTACCCCGCCACGGGTAAACTATGCGGCATTGAATCCTCAATGTTCAATTGCTTCTAAGAAGGATCCTTTGAGCTAATATTTTCCTTCATGGGACTTGGTCTTAGCAGTTGGCGAGTGATTCCTCCTATGGGGACATGGGGCCCCTTAATTCCCTCTTTTGATCCTTGTAGTTGTCATCATTTCTTGGAATTTGATTTTCCTTCATAGGAGGAATTTTTTGAAGCCATGAGTTTTAACTACCAAAGGATTCATTGGCCTGAGCCTCATAAGGGGTGTCAAACCAGGCAGTAACTCCTCAAAACAAATCAATTCATGTTATTCCTTTAGGTTAGTCTTTATTATATACATGAGGGAGACTGTTCACTTCATCTCCTGATGACTGTTCATATCTCTTATTATTTATTTACATTGATTATATTTATTCACCTAATCCTGATGATTAGGTGTCAACATTCCCCCTTAATCTGAAGGGATGTTGGTGAGTCCAAGCATCATTATGAATCGTTCAAGCTATTCTCTTCCAAGTGCTTTGGTGAAGATGTCGACAATTTTCTCATTAGTGGAACAATGAAAAAGATGGATTGTTTTGGCCTGAACATGATGTTGAATCAGATGATATTTGGTATTGATGTTCTTCATTCGACCATGGAAATTTGGGTCCTTGGCCAACTTTATTGGAGATATATTGTCAATCATGAGTGGAGTTGATTGTACTTGTTTTACCTGCAAATCTTCAAGAATTTTCCTGAGCCACACAATTTCTTTTATTGCTTCAGCTACTACCACTTATTTTGCTTCTATTGTGGAATATGCTGGAACTGATTGCTTGTGTGATCTCCAGGAGATAGCTCCTGATCTAAGACTCATAGCTCCTAAAGTAGATACCCTAGTTTCTTTGTCTCCATCGAAGTCTGAATCAGAGTCTCCAATCAAACTGAAGTTGTCCACCTATGTATACTTGATTCGAAAGTCTTGAGTTCCCTTCAAGTACCTTACAACTCTTTTTTCAGTAGACCAATGTCCCTCACAAGGCTTTTGCATAAACCTGGAGAGGATTCCAATAGCAGACGAAATTTCTGGTCTGGTAGTAGTTAGGTAGTTGAGACTTCCTACAAGTTGTCTATACTTTGTTGCATCCTCAAATTCTTTTCCTTGAATAGATGTGAGTTTTAAGTTTTGTTCCATTGGAGTAGTAAGAGGATTTCATTTTGTCATGCCAAACCTGTTCAACAGATCTCCAATGTATTTATTTTGAGAAAGAAATATGGACTTCAGATGTTGGGTTACTCCAATACCAAGATAGTGATGAACATATCCCGAATCATTCATTTCAAAACTTTTCCCCAATTCCTTCTTTATGGATGCAATGTAGCTTTCATTGTTCCCTATCATCAAAAGATCATCTACATATACCATAAGATATACAACTATTTTTCCAACTTTCTTGACAAATAAAGTTTCATCATTGAGATCATAAGTTTGAAATTGAGTTTCAGAAGATGCTCAGTTAGTTTTTCATACCAGGCTCGCGGTGCTTGTTTGAGGCCATACAAGCACTTCACAAGTTTTTATACTTTATGTTCATGTGCTTTCACACCAAATCCTTCAGGCTGAGACATAAAAACATTCTCTTTTGTATCTCCATTTAAGAAAGTAGTTTTTACATCCATTTGATGGACTTTCCAACCATTCTGAGCTGCTAGTGCAAAGAGTGTCTAGATGGTAGCCCATTTTGCTATGGGGGAAAAAGTCTCCTCATAATTGACCCCTTCTTTCTGTGCAAAACCTTTTGCCACAAGCCTATCTTTGTGCTTGTCAAGTGAGCCATCAACTTTATACTTGTTCTTGTAGACCCAAGTGTAGCCTATTGGTTTGGTTCCTAATGGAGGATCAACCAGCTTCCAAGTGTTGTTCTTTATGAGGGCATCATACTCTTTTTGCATCACTTCTTTCCATTCATCATGAGAAGCAACTTCTTTGAAGGAATTTGGTTCAAAATCTGTAGACAAGTTCAATTCACAATCATACGAAACATCCATATCAACAGGTGAATTAGAGTCATCCACATCACCTCCATTTTGCCAATTTGAATGTCTAGTTCCTATCTTTCCAACCTCATCAAGATGAACACTTTCAAGTGTCTTTGTCAACCACTTTGGGGGACCTTTCTCAGATGGTCCAAGCTGCTCCGTTGATTGAGTTGGGACTGAATCAAGATTGAGTCTCCCAATTCTATCAATCACATCACTTAAAGCATCATCTATTGTTGGAGTTTCATGCGGGGGAGAGTGTTCTTTAGAAGAAGATTCCACATGTTGATCTGGTATAGGAATCCCCGCTTCAAGAGTGGAATTTGATTATCAAATTCTTGAAATGATTTTGCTTTTGCAAATCTATCCAAGCGATCAAGTTTCTGCTCAACAACATTGTCAGTTTTGGATGATTCAAGAAAAATTACATCTCTAGATACAACAAGCTTTTTATTTACTTCATCATAAAGATAGTATGCTTTAGAGGTGTTTGAATACCCCAGGAAGATACACTTACGACTTCTAGCACCAAGTTTGTTTCTATGTACCTTTGGTATCAAGGCATAACAGGTGAAACCAAAGACCTTGAGATGCTTTACCGAAGGAACATGTCCATACCACATTTCATAAGGAGTCTTGTTTCTAATAGCATTAGATGGACATCCATTCTTTATATATGCAGCACATAGAACAACATCAGCCCAAAACATTATCTTTACATTTTTGAAGAAGAGCATGGATTGTACCATATTTAAGACTGTCCTATTCATTCTTTTAGCTACACCATTCTGCTGGGGATTATAAGGTACAATTGTTTGATGTTTGATCCCATGTTGGCGAAGATAGTTTTCAAATTCGTTTGATGTGTATTCTTTTCCATTATCAGTGTGAATAGACCCAATATGAGATTGTGCATCATTTTCAATCCATTTATGAAAATTCTTGAATGTTTGAAAAGCATTAGATTTGTTCTTTAATAAATAAACCCAACACATTATGGTGTAGTCATCAATAAATGTCATCATATATTTATTTCCATTTGCAGAAGGAACATACATTGGACCACATAAATATGAATGAATGAGTTCAAGTTTTCTATGTTCTCTTGAATGTGGATAATGAAAAGACTGTTTGCTATGCTTTCCTAGAATACAAGCATCGCATTGCTTAAATTTCCTAGGAATTGTAGGCAAACCAGAAACACCATTTTTCTTCAACAAGCAGAGACTATCATAGTTCAAATGTCCAAATCTAGCATGCCATAATAAACTTGATGGAAGTGTACCTTCTTCATGATGAGAATTGTATGAGAAATGTTGTGCACGAGCAGAGGTTCCTTGCAGCTTCAGAAGCATTTCTTCTTCTATTTCCCTCATGACAAGTGAGTGGTTAGGTGATTTTCTTACCTCAAGCTTGCCATCAAACATATGAATGGAGTGATCTTGCTGGTGGATGTGGACCAAGGACAACAACTTTCTCTTGAGCTCTGGGAGATATAGAACATGATGTAGAAGAAAGTCTAAAAGACTAGGCAGTTTATGCCTGATTGTGCCAAGCCCTGATGGCTTGATTTTTGATTGGTATGCAAAGTATACTACTCCATCAACATTGTCAGTGAAATCTTCAAAAAAATCTTTTCTATGAGTCATGTGGCAGGTTTCTCCTAAATCAAGCAACCAATCATTTTTCCAGGAAGTAAGTGAAGCATTAAATAAATCTTCATTTACTCCAATGTTACATTGTTCCACAACATAGTGAATGGATTCAGGTGCTTTACCTTTGTCTGTATCATCAGTTTTACCTTTTAGTTGTTTTCTTTTCTGCTCAATTTTGTCCCATGGTAGCTTTCATCTAGAGGCATCATGTGATCCATTTCTTTTGTAGCGAATGCAGTGCAAGTATACCTTTTCTCCTTGAGAATGTCTGCCCCCCTGGATCTGAAATATCTTCCTATTCCTCTTCGACCACCTCTTCATCTTGAAGAATCTTGAGCAGGATGCTTTTCTTTATGAGCAAGGCACACAACCTCTTCAAAAGATTCAGGGGTTGTATTCTTTCATAAATCTTTCTCTCTTTCAACAAACTTTTTCACAAGAGAGTCAAAGGTGATATCTTTGAGATTTCCATTTGCTTGCAATGACTCAAGATAATTGGAGTAAGTAGGATAAAGTGCCTTGAGAAAAAGTGTTAAGAGGGAACATCCAATTCAACCTTAGTGGATTTGATATCATGCATTATAGACTTTACTTCAGATGCAAGAGCAAGAGGATCATTATTTTGCAGTTCAAGAGTGAAGAGTTTAATCATGAGTTGAACAACTTCAAGTGCAGAATGTGAGTCATAGAGTTCTTTCAACTTTTGTAAGGCTTCAAAAGCAGTTGAATATGACGAAATATGGTGACTCACCTCTTCATTTACAGATGCTGTGATTAATGCATAAGCTTTGTTGTTCTTATTTTCCCAAATGATGAGCTCTTTGTCTGAGGTAGGTTGTATTGGTTCATTGTCTCCATCTCTGACACACACTCCTTTCCACAACTCATTGAAAATGAGGGTGTGTTTTATCATCTGAGACCATTCAGGATAATTCTCCTTGCCAGTGAGAACTATTCCCACCATGGATATGATTGAATGCATTCTGTAAAAACTGTGTATAGTAGAAAAAAATCGCTCTTCTAGTGATAAAACAATTTGCACTTGCTGTGTAAAAGGAAAAAAAGCACTGTATTTTTCAAAACACTTTACTATGGTGGAGTCTTCAAAACACTTTAAATGAAAATTGATTTATAAAACATTTCCGAGAGAAATATTCATATTAGCAATGCACTATCAAAATTCTCTTTCAAATCAGTGTCAGAATAGGTTCTCCACATTGTACGTGACCATATAATTGGATGACTGAATGAGCCATTACATTAGAATGCGCAAAGCTCATACAGCCAGATCGCAATTGCAATGGGTTCTTCACCAGAAAACTAGAAAAGCTCGCAGATCCATTACATTACCATGTCAGGTTGTTTTATACCATGTCAGGCCTTTTTATCAGTCAGCAGGTTGATAAATAGCTTGTTTATCAGTCAACAGGCCAATGGACAGCTTGTTATTAGTTATGCACGTGGATTGGAAGAACAGAGAAATGTTTATGCTGGCCAATAATGATAAAAAACTTAAGGGAGCATGTCAAAGAAATGGATAATGGTGGAGAGGTCGCATTGTATTTTTTTTATGGAACACTAAGGGTTTAGGCCTGTCACGCCAGGGATTTGTTACCAATGCTATTATAACCGTGACTGAAAGGGGTATACAAATTGAATGGTATGTAGAGTGGATGGAGAGGTCGAGGTGTATAACGCAGTTTTAATACATAACTCACAGCTTGCGATTGTTGGCACTTATAGCTTATGGAACTCACAACAAAAGGATTTTATACCATTGCATAATACAATCAAGATATATGTACAACTCGATACCATTTGCGCAGGAAGAAATAACACCTCTAGGAAGCAGTGCCATACATGACAACACCTTTGGCTTCAGTGCGTTCGATGCAACAACCAGCCCCAATGCAATGAATCGACTCCTTCAAGAGGTAACACACTTCAACAAATATATTAAACAATGAATGAGATTTCATAGGGATTTGACATAGATGTCAACCTATAGAATATGGGCAGAATATAAGCAGAATATGTAGAAGGGAGTTACAAAGTAGAGGGAAGCTAAAAAAATGGTGATGGCTCTGATACCATGTCAGGCCAGGCAGTAACTCCTCAAGGAAAAAATGATTAGTGTTTATTCCTTCAGGTAGGTCTTCATTAAATACATGAGGGAGAGATTATTCAGTTCATCTCCCGTTGACTATTCATATTACTGATTTATCTATTTACATTATATTCACCCAATCATGAGTATTAGGTGTCAAGAAGAGGTTAGCTGTTTGATTTTGTTGATTTAATTGAAGTCTTCCTCCCGGAAGCAATATTTTGACATGTTTAAGTGGTTTACGGGGTCCCTTAAAACCTATCAGAGCTAGCCAACCCAAACAAAAGTAGGTCTAATTGGGGCTTACAATCGGGTTAGTTCCCCTTGTCGGCATAGTGCACATTAGCCATGTCAACAGTCTGTCACAGTCTATCCTTATAGCTCCTTGTACTAACCCCATACTTGAACACAATCCCTGCAACCAAACTGCTTCCTTGCTTGCATGAGTGGCTACCATGTATTCTGCCTTTGTAGTTGATAGTGCCACTACAGATTGTTTCTTACTCATCCAACTGATTGCACCTCCAAATAGGTTAAACACATACCCACTTATAGATCTTCTTTTATCGAGATCTTCAGCCCAGTCTACATCAACAAAGCCATGAATATCTAACACTCTATCCAATCCTGGTCTTCCTTGGTAGCACAAACCATAATCACTAGTTCCACGCAAATACATGAAAACCCACTTCACTACTATCTAGTGCTCCTTCACTGGTTTTGACATAAACCTGCTCAATACTCCCACTACATGTGCAATGTCTGGTCTAGTACATACCATCACATACATCAGGTTACCGACTTCACTTGCATAGGAACACAAGACATGTACTCTTCCTATTCTTTTGTCTTTGGACACTATTGAACAGAGAAATTTACACCTATAGGAATAGGAACCTTCACCGATCTACTATCCTGCATATTAAACCTCTGCAATATTGTCTCGACATACTTCCTCTAGTTTAACCAGAGCTTCCTCTTTGTCCTATCTCTTTTAATTTCCATGCCCAAAATATAGTTTGCAACACCAATATCTTTCATGTCGAATTTGGAGGACAAATGAGTCTTCAAATCCTGGATAATTTATTTGTCATTTCCAACCAGCAACATATCATCCACATACAAGACCAGATAAATAACACGGTCACCAATTAATTTAAAATACACAGTGATCTACTTTTCTTTTGGTGAAGCCAAGTCCACGTATAAATGTATCAAATTTCTAATACCACGTCCTTGGTCACTGTTTTAACCCATACAGAGACTTCTTTAACTTGCATACCAGTTATTTCTTACCCTTCACTGCGAAGCCTTTAGGTTGCTTCATGTAGATCTCGTCTTCCAGATCCTCATGAAGAATTTTTGTCTTCACATCCATCTATTCTACCTCAAAATGAAAGGCAACAACAATAGATAAAATTATTCTAATAGAAGTTACCTTGGCAGTAGGAGAAAAAATATCACCAAAATCAATTCTCGCCACCTCGGAATAACCTTTTGCTACCAACCGAGCTTTGTATTTCTCCACATTTCCTTCTGCATTTGTCTTCATCTTGAATACCCATTTTCTGCCAATGGCTTTCCTTCCAGCTGACAACTCCACCAGATCCCAAGCCTCATTTTTGTGCAAAGGTGCCATTTCATCAACCATGGCCTCTTTCCAGAGTTTTCCATCCATTGAATCTACTGCTTCCTTCACGGTTCTGTGATCATCGTCAATACTAGATAAAGCAAAATTTGAATAGAAAGCAGATGTACTATACCTTTCTAGCTACTGTCTTTCTCAAACTGATCTTCTCACACCCGGAGTTTGTGGCTCTTCATCTTCTGATTCCTCCTCTACTGTAGAGTCTGATTCTTCCTCCTTTAGCTCAAACTCTATCTTCTCAAGTTCCTTTGGTTGGAATTCATGTTTAATAACATCTTTCACCTCTCTGAACACCACATCTCGGCTGTACACAACCTTCCTTGTTGTTGGGTTCCAAATCTTATAACCTTTAAACCATCCTTATACCCAATAAAGATGCACTTTTTAGATTTACTATCCAACTTGGTTCATTTCTCCTTTGGAACATGTACATATGCATCATGTCCAAATACCCTCAGATGTGAAAGATAGGGTTTCTTACCAGTCCATTCATCTTTTGGAGTCTTATCCTCCAATGCTAATGAAGGTGATCTATTGAATAGGTAACATGTTGTCTCCACTGCCTCCGCCCAGAATTCCTATCCTAACTTGGCACCACTGAGCATGCATCTTGACCTTTCCATCAATGTCTTATTCATTCTTTCTACAACTCCATTTTGCTGACGTGTATGTGGAGTAGTCTTCTGTCGTGCTATACCACACTTCTTATAGAACTCTTAAAATTCCTTACTGCAAAACTCTCCACTGTTATCTGTCCTCAGCACCTTTATCTTCTTCTCTGTCTGGTTTTCCACTAGAGCCTTAAATTCTTTAAACCTGTCAAAAACTTCAGATTTTTTCTTAAGGAAATATATCCATGTATTCCTTGAAACGTCATCTATAAATGATACATAGTACACAAAATTACCCAGTGATGGAACCTTCACAGGTCTGTAGTGGCCAATTTAGGATGCTAGATTATACTAGATTTAATGTCAACCATGGTAGGTAAACTTAGAGGCACATGTATAAAGTCTATAGAGATAAAAGGATCTCATATACCTAACTAAGTGTCTACTGTGGCAGGCTACAACACTCCTTTACAGGAGGTTGAAATATGTTTCCTCTCACACCTTAACACTCAGATCATCTAATTTGTCTAACTGTTCTAAAGAAACAACGTGTTACTAGTCTGAGTTTTCAACCCTCTTACAAGGATATCATTCACAAAAGCTCTTTCTAGCTAACACACTAAGCATTCATGAACCAAAAGCTCTTTTTAAGCACACTGAAATTTTAAATGCATGAAAACAGAGTCCATAGAGATACTTTGAAATCTAATGATCGATCAAATCTTTTACAAGATATTGTTCAATGATCTAGTCAATCGAATTCTCAAGCTATCACCATGAATATTATTTGCAAGAACTTCTAATCAAATCATTAAACTCACAGGCAAGAAAATAACATTAAATGCTATTCACACTATTCAGATTCGAAAACGCTATGGAAATGAAAATAAAAGTATACCAATCTCCACATAGGGCCCGTCCACGCTTCAATGGCACACGTAGAAAACTTCAAGCGGTGAGAATGTTAACGCATAAGCACTGTAATGGTAAAACGATGCCTATAATTAAGTTCTAGAAATCCAAATCACATGCAAGAGCAATGTTCTGGAAACAATACACAAGAATAACAATTGTTCTGGACAATACAATACACAATCTTTTATCTGCTTGTCTCCTATCCTATATTCACTAACTTTCCCTCTATAATCGAATGTACATACATTATGCAAATGTTTCTGCTTTTACAAAAAGAGTGATTTTTGTCTTTTCTAATCTTAACTTATTTCCAAAGAAAAATGAAATCAGTTTGGGAAACTCTGGCTTTTCGCTGCCTTTGTGACCAAAAAGGTTGGGTTTGACCAGCATTGACCATGTATCCAGGAGCTTTAGATTCGTTGTTGAATAGATCTTTCACCATGTATGTATAATCTAGATCACGTTCCCATCCTTTGTTTTGATTTTCCTGCCATGCCACGTGTCACATCATAAACCATTTAGAGGAAGTCATGACATCCTGTAATTTTTGTTGAAAATTTCTAATTTTTAACATAAAAATTCACAAATTAAATTTAATGTAAAATAATAACTATAATGCTTTGATTAATCAATTTCAATGGACTATGAGGGGTTTATGGGAGAAAAATATAGACAAATGATGGATTTCTAGAAGAAAAGGATGGCAATGGAATGGTACCAACATCTCCCCTGAGTTCAATGATTTATCATGTCCTCATGCTAATCCTGATGTGCTCCCTTTATACTCTGTTCCTGCCTATGCCTCTGCCACTTGTAACAATGCATCTATATTCTTCTGAGCTTGGGCATTCTTCTGAACGTGGAGCTCATGTTTCAAATTCTTGTATTTCTCTTTGAGAGCTTTCTTTTGAGTATGCCATTTGGTTGCCCACTTGCAAATGTCGGTTTGTTCAGCCTTGAGTTCTTTGATTTGCTCCTTCAGCTTCTCATTTTTCTGCTGATTCTTCTTGCTATGAGCTCTCAACATTTCATTCTCCTTCTTGATGACCTTCTCTAGCATGCTGGCATCCATCAATTCTTCTTTTAGCTTTTCAATTTGTTTTTCTAACCTCCTTTGTTTCTTGTTTGTAGGTGCTGAATCTTTCCCTTGTCTATTGTTACTCTCAACTTCCATTTCGGCTTCTGGTTCTACTTGTGAATGAGCACCGCTCTCAATTTCCATTGGTGCATTTGCATTTGACTTTGTTTGATCATTTTGTGTTTGGGTCTTTTGTATTCTCCCTGATCTTCTTGTATATGTAGTGAAAATTTTGTCTTGCTAAATTTTCTGGGCAGCGTCTTGCCTCATCTTTCTTGTCCTTACACTACTGCTGTGTGGAGGAACATTGCTTGACTTGCGCATAGGGATTTCCTCATCAATATCAAGCATAAACTCTGAGTGCTCTTGCCGTTCCCGTTCATCTTCTCCATCTTTGATTTGATTAGCAACCAAAAATTATTTCCATGTTTTTCCCCTCCTCTACACTTCAAATTCAATTAGAATTTTAATCAACCCAAAATGATACAAACTTTTATCTTCATTACCCTTTTGGTTTTGAATAGTTTTTGACATCTTAGTCAAACTTTGTAAGAGGAAATAGGGTAGACTGATGATGCATTTCCCTTTTAAGTGCAACAAGAGTTTGATGTGATATAGATAGACTATGCTGTAACGACCTTCACACGTAACCAATTTCTGAATAATGTACACCATTTCATCCCATGGGTGCATCAGCCAGCTTCTAGGGACACCCTTTTTCCAGTTGATAGAGGAAACCCTTGACCTAGACATGAATTGAGTCCATGATTTTTCTTTAAATTGTTTTGTTTTGAAATATTTTTCTCCTTCTGGACTGATTACCAAGGTTTGTGCTATGGTATCCCTTGAAATCCTAAAAGAGAAGTTGCCTATCAATTCTTTCTCTCCATTAAATGTAAATGCAAACTACTTGGTTACTTCTTCATTGTTCCCATTAAACTTCTCTAGGAAGGATAACCATTGCTCTTCCCTTAAAATTGTAATACAGTCATCATGATATTGGGAACTATCAAATGTCTTAGGCTCTACTTTATTGGTCATTTTGAAAAAGAAACTCTTGTTCTAACCCTTTTTGTTTATGCTTAATAATTCAACAAGGGTCTCTTGATTTATTACCTCTGTTTTGCGCTCCACTCAACCAACCTGGTAGCGCCCTCTGTTCTCAGGGTCTCCTTCTTCAATGGCTTGGGCAGTGGCTGAATTAATGTCCTCGGATTATGGCGGAGGTAGAAACTCGTGGTGAGCCCAATTACTATGCTCTCCCTTTGTAACGCCTGTTGTTCTCGACCTTCTTTGAAATCACAGAGTTTGAATTACTAGTATGGTAACAGCCTTTTACGAACTGAGAGTGTTATGAAATGAAACTTAACAACCGCCCTTACCCAATTTACTATAATGATAATGTAGAGCGCATTCATATCAAAAAGACAGAGGAGTTGTACTGGTTTGCATAGGTACAATCATGAGAACGCTATAGACATATAAGAAGTGCTGGAGTGATGATAACGGATAGTTGTTGCATGAGTCGACTTGGGTCAAACAATCGTTTTATAAGTTGGCTGATTCAAAAATGAATGAAATCATTTAATAGTTGGCTCTCCAATGATTCACCACTTGTCCATTACTTGTTGGTACTTAGCCAATTAGGAAGATGATGGATCGGTGATAAGGTTTGATGGCCGATTCAAGAATGAGGAGTTAATGACAAGGTTTGAGGGGTGGTGTAGGAGAAGATTTAAAAATATTAGGAGGAATATGGCGATAGGCTAGAGTGTGTTGGGAAATGATAGTAGTTAGGAATGTTACAAGGGTGATGGGTATAGGGGTGTTTTTGAAATTGATCATAAGCAATCATAATCATCATATTTAACACTAAAATAATTCAAGAATTTTAAATGTTAAAAATAAAAATTACAACAATACATTACACTTTGTTGGTTGACCAAGAGTTGAGGTGGCATGCATAGGTAGGACTGATCTTTATTGTCCAGATATGACTAATCTTCACTGTCCATAACAGGTCCCTTCTGAGATGAAATTGGATATAACAGGTCCCTTTGAGATCTAAAGAATGTTTGTGCAACTTCTTTGAAATCTGAAAAACTATGTGTGTGCAGCTTCCTTGATATTTGGTGTTGATGTAGCCTTGATGATAAGAAACCTTTGAAACTCTATTGAAACTTTATTGAAGTAGCCTGATGTAGCAGTCTTTAACAGGTCCCTCTAATATTGGTGCTGGTAACATAGTCTTCTGAATAGGTCCCTCTGATTAGAACAAAGACAAAAACACCTTCTTTATTGAAATACTGAAGTGATGAAACAAACTCTTTGAAAATTTACAATGAGGAGATGAGATGAGGAAAACAAAAATGTTGATGCTTCTCCCCCACTAAAGCTTTGACTTGTCCTCAAGTCATTATTGAAGCGATGAACCAAACAGTAAAGAAATAGAACAAGGAATTCTTACCAGCCAAAGAATTGGTTTTCAAGTAAGAATCCTGGGTTAGAGTGTGCCAGAGTCTGGTTTTCACATCTAAACCATTATTATGTTTTTTTTAAATTATATATATATATATACATATATATACATATATATATATATATAATATATAATATATATATATATTATATATATATGTATGTATGTATGTATGTATGTATGTATGTATGTATGTATGTATGTATGTATGTATGTATGTATGTATATTAAACTGAAATGAAATGAACTAAGGTAGAGATATCACAGCTGAAGGCTGCAATATCTCAACCTCCCTTTGTTGAGATACAATTTGAAGAAAATCCTCCTTGCTGATGGGCTTATGGTAGAGTTTCAACCTATGGCCATTGACAAGAAAGAGGTGGCCTTCTCCATCAATGGTAGTAAGCTTGAATGACCCATTTTCATAAACTTGAACTATTTCATATGGGCCCATCCAATGTGTGGTAAATTTGGCTTTATGATCTCTGAATTTAGAGTCAAAAAGTAAAGCCCAGTCTCCTTCTTTGAACTATTTCTTTTTGATGTGTGCATCATGCCATTGCTTCCTTTGTTTCTGCATTAGGAGTGTTGTCTCCTCTGCTTACTGCCTCATTTCATCCAGTTGGTTTAATTGCTGAATTCTCTCTTGTTGGGCTTCATTGAGATCAATTCCTAAATCTGCAACCATCTTATAAGTATGTATTTGAAATTCAATAGGAAGCATTATCTCTTTGCCATACACCAACTGATATGGTGTAAATCTTGTAGTGTTCTTCCACATGATTCTATAAGCCCAGAGTGCATATTTGAGCTTCTCTTCCCAATTCTTTCTGTTCATTGCCATGGTCTTAGTGATAATTTCTTCCAATGTTTTATTTGTGGATTCCACCTGGCCATTGGCCTGTGGACGGTAAGGTGTACTTTTTTTGTGCTTGATTTGATTTTTTTCTGTGATGTCTTTAACTAGCTTTGAAGTAAACTAAGTACCTTGATCTGTCACTATCTCCCTTGGTACTCCATACCTTACAAAAAATTCTTCAAAAAGGAAGTTTACCACTGTTTGTTCAGTTGCCCAGACTAGTGCTTTGGCTTCAGTCCATTTTGTCATGTAATCAGTACATACTAGGATGTACTTTTTACCTTTGAAAGTTGGATTGATGGGTCCTATGAAATCTAGAGCCCATTTTTCAAATGGCTCTAAGTGTACTTGAGGCTGAAGTGGCATTTCATCTGTAGCTGTTGGCCTACCCATTCTTTGACAGCTATCACAACTCTTCACACACTTCTTGGAATCCTTAAAAATAGATGGCCAGTAGTATCCAAGACTAAGAATCTTGAATGTTGTTCTTTTAGCTACAAAATGCCCACCACACAGTTCATCATGGCAAGATTTTAAAATATAAATTATTTCATCATTTCTTACACATCATCTAATAATCATATCATAACCAGTGTAAAATAAATCTCCATTAACCCATGAATATCAAGCACTTTGTTTGATTAGCCTCTTCTTTTCCTTTGGAGTAAAATATGGAGGTGTTCTTCTTGTGGACAAATAGTTGGCCAAGTCAGCATACCAAGGATTCACTATTGAAATTGCAAATAAATTTTCATCTGGAAAAGAATCTTCAACTGGAACAATCTCACCTGGATTTTGCAGTCTAGAAAGAAAATCTACCACCTGATTCTCCTTACCTAGTCTATCTAACATTGTGATATTAAATTCCTGTAATAATAACAGCCATCTGGTAACTCTTCCATTAGTTACTGGTTTATTCATTAAATACTTAATGGCAGAATGGTCAGTATGTACAAAAACCTCATAACCAGTTATATAATGTCGGAATTTATTCACAGCATGTATGATTGCAAGCATTTCTTTTTCAGTGACTGTGTAGTTTAATTCTGCAGGTGTTATATTTTTTATAAGAAGAGCTTCGGCGTAAATCACATAGGACAGATCTTAGTCGACGCATTTCGAACCAACTAGTGTGGTTCATTATCAGGACGAGTTGAAGACACAAATCTGGCTTAGCATGTTAAATAGACTGAGCAGAGACTCTAACGGCTACCCAACACTAACGGCTACCTAACAGCTAATTTAGACTACAAGGTCCAGGTCAAGAGTAAATTAATAAATGTAACATTTTTTTATTTCTATAATTATTTTTATTTTATAGTACTAAGATTTAATAATATATAATCCTATCTATATAAAAAGTAAAGATAGGTGAAATAGCATCATAAATATATTAATTGTAAAGGTTATCGAATTACTTAATAGTCTACTTTTATGGTCAAGATTAATAATAATATTATAAAGAAATCAATCAATATAAGGTAAGCGAAGAGCTGCAAATTATTCATTTATTAATTTATTTACTAAAATATACTTAAGTTTTTTACGGTACACGAAGTGAATTACTAACCCTTCAGGTAAAGTTAATTTGTTTATGATTTTCTCATTATAAAATTGCTTAATATGTTAATTAATAGTACTATTGTGAATGTTGGGAAAATCTCAAATCTAATAATAATAATATTATATATTATAATAACTAATAATTATAATATATATATATATATATAATATATATATATATATATATATTAATTTAAATAGATGACTAATGCCAAGTTGTTAAAAGATAACAAGATATATCATGCTTATGGTAGAAGCAAATTGTAATATAGGTAAGAGTAAAAATATCATTGTAAATAAAATAAATGAAATTAGAACCTAGAGTAAATAGTAATTAACTACTAAATACTAATGGATTATGAAACTAACAAAATGAATCAAGATAGGAATATGAATACAAATGTAAATAAAAATAAATTAGAACCTAGACTCCATAATAATTAGTTATGCTATAATAATGACCTTGAGGAGGCATATTTAACTAGGTAAGAATAATAACTGAGATTTTATATATATAAATATAAGCATGAATCTAAACATAAGTAGAATATCCATAATAGTACTCTTTAACATATAAAGGGGAATCTAATAGACATCTATCTTAATATATAAAAGAGGAGAATAAATAAGAACCCTACGGAAGAGAAGCAACCTAGAAGAGCTCCAAAGAAAGATAGGAGGCAAAGGACCAGAGAAAATCACAAGGAAACTCAGTTCAAGGCGGAAGAGGAAGAATCAGACAGGATCAGGGGGAACGAAACAGAAGAACAAAGGGTTGGGGGGGGGGGGA
>APFE030114826.1:153568-194608 GCA_000404065.3 Pinus taeda | reverse complement strand
TTGTGCTCAACAACAACCCCCCATTTCATATCATTATTATCCCAAAACTATAATGTGAAATGGGTCCCTTTTTACTTTTAATTGGTATCAACTTAGTCTTACTCAAAAAGGTCCGAAAACAAAATAAAAACATTACTAAACCTTTTTGATAAACCAATCAAAGGCCTTATATATAAATGATTAATCTTTTATCATTGCAATAAAGCGATTGCAAGATCACATATCGCAATGACAAAGGAAGCACAACTTAAAGACCCATTGGTTTTCTCCGATGCGAAATAGGCTATCGGATATCGGCAATAATAAGTTGGCGCAATAAAATTCATTTTCACTCCGATGCGATGCGATATCGCTATTGGCGATCGGCGATTTACCATGCATGCTTTTAAAGTTCCCCAGTCAATACTCCCGACATGATGTGATATCGCTATCGGCGATCAGGGATTCCAAATGCAACCAATGTAACAATTTAAGATTTCCCTGACACTCGATTGCGATAAGGCCCAAAGCGCGAATTTCAAAAAACCTTAAAGCAGAGTTATTACGATTAATTCGTATTTATCTTTCGAATAGCCATTCATCTGCGCTCAACCGCCAAAACATCTAAGGCACGCTTAAACAAATCATTCGGCCAATAATCTAAATGATGGGCATTTAAAGGGTTGACAGGTATTAACGGCCACTTAATGAAAAAGTAAGCCTAAAAATCTTTTCACAGATTGTATCCGAGGCCACCTTAAGTTAATCATTCACCATGCATTTATCGATATATATCTCACTCATATTCCATTTGCGCTATCAATTTTCTGTATTATGTTCATTATCACTCCTGTGCAGAACTCTTCGAAGTAACGAGTTCAAGCAGAATGGGGAAGAAGTCTAAGAAAACTGCAATCGCTTCCGCTTCGCCGGCCATAGGACAACTCATCATTGATACAGGAACTAAAAAGAAATGATTGATATCAGATACTACATGTCTAGGACTCGGCAAAACTACTTGGCAAAGTACCTATAATTTGATTGAATCCGAAGAACCAATGATGACAGTAGTACAAGCCTCAGCAGATAGCACTCAGAAATCTGATGCTACTCTAAAGGATTTAGCCAACTTTTTTCTTCATCGGATAGCAGCTCGGGAACAAATTCTCCCATATACAGATGTGGTGAGATGGGAAATTCAGGAAATCCCAATCACAGACAGAACCTTCATCACCAGAGATGGGAGAATTTTCGGTTCATTTCAAGCTGAGGATTTGAGGCAAATGTATCATTTACCTCTGCCAAAGAAGAAGTACAACACGGCATTTCTGGAGAAATTCTGAGATGAGAATGAGACTGAATCCGAACCCATTCGAGAATGGAGGCAAAATCCGGCAAAACACAAGCATGAATCTTCGGGTAAGTACTCGGTTGATTCTCTATGCTCTCCTTATTGCTATGCTGGGATAATGATGTGTAGGTTGTGGGGGTTACATGATTCCGCTAATTTTACTATAGAAATGGTTCCCTTGATGGAAGCGGCATGTAATGGTGAAATAATGGATTGGGCAACTATACTGTCCGATAAGTTAGCAAACGCAGTTCTTGAATTTAGAACCAAATCCCGCGTTACTGAAAGGCTTATTCCCCCATTCTACTATAGCGCTTATATGCTAGACATCTTGTGTTTTACATCTGAATTTCCTGTGCTCGGATGGAGGTGGATGTCGCAAGACCCCACGCCCATTCACATATACCATCATAAGTTGTGGAAAACCTACTACAAGCACCATTTATATGAAATCTACAACGGCTTTATGTTGCCCATTCATCATTCTATCTTTAATAAGCCCGCCCCTAATATTTCCTACCAAGCAGGGATTGATTTGACATCAATAGGAAGTTGGTTCAGGGAGGAAAAGTTTACTTATATCAGAATTTTCGGCAATCAAGCCAAACCTCACATTCTTCCTTTGTACATACCTGATAAACTGCTGGCCAGGGAGATAGCCTATCAGATTATCTCCGATAGAGTTACACAAACTCTAAAGAAGAATAAGAAGCAGGTCTGGCCCTCTTTTCCCCTGAGATTTTGTATCTACACTCTACATGATTTCAAACATGCAGAGAAAGAATCTGAAAAAATAAAGTCATTAACTCTGGCAACTCTCCCTAGTAGGCGATTTGATCCACGCAAAGTCGCCTATAATGCACTTGAACAGGCCAAATTGACCAAGTTCGAGCATAAAGAAGATAGGTTCGAGGACTTGTTCTCATCAGCCGAGTCAATGTACCAAGTTAGATCGCTGGCTATAATTGAATACAAAGATGAAGGAATAGTTGAATTCAACAGACTTAGAGAACAGAGGTTGCAAAATCTGCCTCTAGATCTGTTAGTGACAACCCCAACAACAGAATCAAGCGAGCCTGAGCAGCGACTTATTAAGGAACCTCCTATTACATCAAAGGAACAGAAGGAAGTGCATGAGAAAAGACAAGAAGAGACCCAGGCGAAAGAGCAGGAACAGAGAAACATAAATGTAAATGAAAATACTCAAATTGACCCAAAATTGCTCCAGGAATGGCAGCAATTCAATTCAATTATCGGCAATCTTGAATGCTCTAAAGATGACGAGACATCAAAAGAGGTTAATACACAGGAGGCAACTTCAAAACAGGTTTCAGGTGAAACCAACGCCCTACCCAATTTAAAAGAAGTAGAAATAATCCCGAAGGATCCTTCCGACCAGGTTATTTTGCAAATAGAAGAAATCCCTCCCTTATATGTCTTCTATAGCCCAAGACATAAAGCTGTGGTGAAACGACAGAGGAAGAGGAGAAGGACTGATCAACCTTACTTATTACCAGAACCCTTATTCCCAGAACAAACAGTGACGGGCGATGTGCTTTGGAAAGAGGAATTTGACCCCTCTGATGATTTAACAAAACTATCACAATATGCTGGAGCCTATTCGGCGGCGACAATAGACAAGGCATCAGAGGTGAGCAGTTTATTGAAGACAAAAGACTAGGAGATCTTCTCACTACAAGCGCAACTATCAGAAGCACAACAAAAGGCGGAGCAGGCAGAATAGCAATTGGTAGTATAGCAAAAAATAAATAACCAATTGATTAAACAATTGCAGGAAGAGAAACAGAGGATTGATGACAGCGCAGTTCAAAAGCATAAGAAACTATCTGAGGCATTGGCGCAACTAAAAGCATCAAATGAACAAATGCTGAAGTCAAAAGATGAGAAGATTACTCAGTTATCAGCCCAGCTAGAGCAAACAAAGAAGCTTCCACAGATAAATGAATTCAAAGTAGAGGCATTACAGATAAACAAGGGATTGATAAATCAGATAAAGCTTTTATGTCAACAAATCGCCCAGGCGGAACCATTATGCGATTTAATGACATCAATAAGTGAGAAAGCAGAAAAGGCTAGAACAGACTTGGATCAAGCTGAAGAAACATTGACCAATTTTCTTGAATGGTAAGATACCGATCAGGGACAGGCGGCTAATTTACCAAGGATTTTTGAATCGCATAAAGAGATATTATTTACAGAATGGCAGTCTCAGTTAATGAAGGCAGAAAGAGCAATTTCAAGATGCAAAACAACCACTAGTAATTTGTTTGAATTGGTTAATAATACTCTTTACTTGTCTAACATAATCTCTCAATGTACTCCAGGCAAATTGACAACAGCTAAAATATTGGAGCAGTCATGTTACCCGGAGCTAGAGAAAAATGGAAGGTTAATCACAGGAATTAACAGTTTGACATGGGACGCCTATTGGTTCTTTTTAGTCAAACCGCACAGCTAGAGAGCCGCCCTCAAATGCCTTACAGATGCAACTGGGTATATCATTCCTGATATTCAGGATGCCACCTATGCCGCCCAACTCAATTCTCGCCTCAACAGACCACCCGAAGTGGAGCCAATGCTTGCGATAAGTTAGCTTAGGTTTAAAGACAAACAACCTGAATGATGATTCATGCCGTCGACTGCCAGATCACTGCAAAGGAGATATTTATCATCAATTGATACCAATTAAGTAGGATTTTAGTTTCATAGATATTTAGCTTAGTTTAGTATTTATAGACCCTTTCATGTATTTAGAAAGGGTCGTAAAGTTTTGTATATGACTTAAACCCTGAAGTTGAACTATTGTACTTCAAGGATATTCTTTTATAAAACTGGAGCAAACATTCTGATTTTTGACAAAGAAGCTTTTATGCGAATGTGCACTACTGTCTTTGTTTGAAAGTATTTCTGCGTTGGAAGAAGAATTTCAAATAGCGATTGATATTAGGATTGATTAGCAGCTCATATGGTACTATTATCTATGTCTGAACTCATTCTTTTTATATGAATTGTCATTTGATCGCTCTTGCTATTATCGGATATATACATGTGTTTTAACAACATCCTTTATTCATTCCACTATTGGATGTGTACAGTGTGCTTTTCTTCTAATCATGTATGCATCGATGATATAAATGATAAGTGTAGCAATATTGTGTTAATCACTTTGTTTAACTATTTAAATAAAGTAATCTTTGAATGAATAAATATCTATGTTTATTTGATAGAGTCATCTATATGCCTGTCGATAGACAAAGATCATCAAATGCTACATTTCCAAAGAATAATTGTTCCCGGGATTAGTATTAGTTCTTTTATTTTTGTTGATAGATTAAGTTATTCGCCTATCATTAGATTAGATAACCAATCGCTCATCCACCCCTTTTATTCATTATTGGGAAACTAGTCCCATTATATCCAGTCGGAGCCACCATCCCAAATGGAAAAGGAGCTGTATTAAGGTCCGGACCGGGTGGTTATCCCCCAATGTTGATACAACGATTTTTGGGGCATCAACACGGGGGCAATATATGCCACAAAAGAGTTATATGCATGCAAATACATTATATGAGTTGGAAGATTTAAAAGAGGTGGAAATCATGTGTATAGGCTATATACACTACAGGAGGCAAAAACACACACACACACACACACACACACACACACACACACACACACATATATATATATATATATAGATAGATAGATAGATAGATAGATAGATAGATAGATACACTATCAGAGGCAAAAACATGTACATATAGAGGAATACACTATTGGAGCAGAGAAATATGTATAGATTGGCGATATTGTAATCAGCGGGTTCGGTTATGTGCCATCACCCCAAAACACCCGATAACGACATATATGTGCAGAACTGACGAAACATATGTGTTCGGGTGTATAAATAGGTGAAGTCTGCCAAAAGTGTTCTGAAGCATGCTTTTTAGTGTATTTCATATTTTCGGGCTGTACGCCTTGGTGCATTAAAACTTGCAAATTTGCAACATATATACATATATATTATATAATTGCAATAAAGCATGCAGACCCACTAAGACACTACAATATGACTTAATGTTACATCGCATCCGCCCTATTAATACTCGCATATTGCAATGCACAAAGGGTTGTCACTCCTGCAAGCACCAATTGAGATGAATATTACGAACCCGATGCAACATTGCAGTTTGGCTTATTGCTATGTCGCATCCGAAATATTGCAAGTGCTTAAGGCCTTGTCGCCTTGAAAGTGCCGATTGTAATATATTTTGCGGACCCGATGCAACATTACAATTGACTTAATGCTATATCGCGTCCACCATGTCAGAAGTGATCCATTGCAAGTCATAAAGGGATGGTGCGATAAGCTGCGACTGCCAATTCTGATTACAATGCAAACTCGATGTAGGGATAGATGCAGGTGTAATAAATTTGAAGTCTGCTCTTTAACGTTTCACTCATTTCTTTTTCATATATTTCTGTGTATTTGAATATTTGTATTGTGCGGGGTTTGAACGCAAAAATGCATAAGAAACGCTCACGATAGTTCAGGAGGCCTGAACGAAAGCCGATTGCGATTACAATTAGGACGTGGCATGTGCGTCTATCCTGATTGATATAGTCTCTTCATTAAACAATAAAGTCTTGTGTATGCCTATTATCATTAAAAAAAGGGGCTCTGTTACAGTTTTAACATGCAGCAGTTTTTCTCTGTGTATTTGGTCCTTGTCATTGAATCAACGTGTCCCAGGAGTGTTGGTGAGCATGAAGAGACAGAGGAAGCTAGAGTGACCGAAAATCCAAGAGGCCGAAGGGTAAGCCAGTGCAGAGGAAACCAAAAAGCCAAAGTAATGAAGAAGAGGGAAGCCAAAGGACAAGCGAGCACAGAGGAAGATGGAGCAAGCGTTGAAGGAGCCGAAGAGCTAGTGGAAAGCAGAAACGAACGGTTAGAGGCATCAGGAATACATAAAAAAAGAAAAAACAAGGAAAGGTGTGTGAATAATCAGAGCGAGAGGAATCTGAAGTTGAGGCAGAGGCAGGAGAGGCAGGAGAAGCAAGAGAACAAGAGTGAAGCAGAAGCTTAGCAGGCTTGGGAGCAGAGAACTACAACAAAACAGTTTCTACCAGGTTAGGGTTGTAGCCTCAAAACTGAAAGGATTGGAATCCTTGGGATTTGGTGCTCCTAAGTGTAGAACTATTGCCTTGGCAAAATAGAGTTGGTGCTCTGGAGGTTGGAGCCTCACAAAAGTCCAAGTTGGTGCTTGGCAATTGATTGTAACCATTTATATATTATATCTATTTCATTGCACTGTTTGTGTTAATAAAAGCATTTATTCCAACTATCTATTTCTATGTTCCATATATAAATGTTTTGGTGATAAAAAGAACAATTAAAAAGAAATAGTAATTCACCCCCCAGTATTTCCAACAATAGTGATTAAGAGCTCATCCTCCTCATACGTAAGGAAACATGGTAATGGCCCAAGACTAGAGGTCTCAGGAAGAAGTAGTACTTTGTGCCCTTATGGAACACCAAGCAAGTAATTTCAGGTGTCCCATTTTTCTATGATCGTAATGAAATAGCTACAATTTGGGATCTTGCAAGTGGGGATATTTAAGTTGTATCAACAAAACTTGGTTGATACCCTGTTGGAGTTTTTCTTGGATTGGTTTTGAAATTGCACATGGGAAAGAAGCTAACCATTTATAAAATGAACTCTATAAATAAAGAGAAGTAGCAATATGTAAGGTGATAGTCTGAACCAACCAAGGTTTCACTTCCAAATATGTTGATTTGTCTATGAATGGGATTTTGGTACCATAAAATTTTATTAACATCCATGGTATAGAAGAGCGTCATATTTGATTATATTATCTAGTCTTAAAAAATGCACATTTGAATTTATGAAGAAGCCACAAAACCATTAAAAGGATAATATTTGTAAAAACCTAACAAAACAATAGACATTGTCTTAGAGTAGTGCTCCTTCAGGATGTATTCCCCACAAATCTAGTTCTAACATGAATTTCATCCAACCTCTACTGTATGGTTTTGGTTTATAAATTTATAGATTTCTCATATCTGGGTGAGATGCTTATTTGCAAAAAAAATCCACCATCTTTGCTAATTCCCTTAATTTTCCCTCTAAAAGTAGGTTCTATTGTAATTTTCTACAAATCTGAATGTCACAAATCATGTTTCTATGAAACATATGACAAGACACTTTATAGGAATCCATCGGTTGGGCTTTATTCATAAATCTCTCCATCAATATATTGCATGTTTTAGCATCAGTAACAGAAGTTGTCCTCAACACCTTGCCAAGATATTTGTAAGCTTCCTTCAACATTCCATTCTTGCAAAGTTTTTTAACCAATCATTTATATGCATCTCTAAAGTCTTCCCTTTCCATCATTTGTTTCAACAATTGGCACAATGCCTTCCCTTTATCATTCTCATAGAATTTGTGGATCAGAGTTTGATAAGTAACTTGTGTAGGAAGTACACCCATCTTTATCATTTCCATCGTCATCTGAGTTGCATCTTCCAACCTACCTTCCTTGCCCAGTCCAACAATAAAAGTAGTATATTTTATAGCATCTGGATGACAGTTATTCAAATACATGTCATCCAACAAAGAAAGAGATGCTTCTATCCTTCCTTCCTTGCAGAATCCATTGATCACAGTCATAAAATTCACTACATTTATGGCAGAACTCTTGCACAAGAATTCCTCTATCAGTGCCATTTCTTGATCCAAATTGTGTTCTCTATAGGGAGAATGCATGAACAATTTAATATTCAATGCAGATGGAAAGAGTCCCTTCTGCAACATCTCACTAATGAGTTGGAAGGCTTCTACCAATTTACCTTCTCTCTAAATGCCATGCATGACTGCACTATATATGATGTTATTTGGTGTCCACCAATCATTCTCACTTTCATCAAGAAACTACTTTTTCTTCCAATGAATTTCCAACCTTTCATAGTCCATTCAAAATATTTGTGTAGGTCACAGTATTATGCTTGTAACCCTTTTGGACCATATTGTGAAACAACTTTCTTGCCTTATCAACTCTTCCTATTATGAAAAAAACATTGATTATTGTGCTCTATGTAACTACATTAGGTATACAACCCTTAGAAAACATCTCTTTCACAATGCATTTAACCTCATCCATCTTCCCCATCCCGCAAAATGCGTTGATCACTGCACTGTATCCAACTACGTCAATGCTAAAGCCTTGGTATTCCATCTCCCTGAGGAATTCCAATGCTTCTTTCTCATAACCATGATTTGCAAGCACATGAACCATAATGGATTAAGTGGTCTGATCCGGAACCAATGCATTATTCTCCATTGTATTCAACATATCTCTTACTTCATTGATGCTCCTATGGATTCAGAGAAAACAGAGTATTGTATTATAAGTTATCTTGTCAGGAGGAGAGCCTTGAAAATGTATTTCTTGCATCAACTACAGTGCTTCATCCAATCAATGCACATGACATAGCCCCTAACAACAATGTTAAATGTGATGATCTGGGGAGGGATTACCATCTCCTGAATTTTATTAAAGTATCTCAGGGCCTTATCCATGCAATTTGACATCACAAAGCATGTGGATAACAGTGTTGTAAGTTGGGATATCAAGCCTGCAACCCTATATCTACATCAGTTTCAACACCCTCATGGAATCCTGCAATTTGTGCATGAATGTAGGAGATCATCACATAATTGAAGGACTTTGGAAGGCATTCATGACCTCTTTTGAACAACAATTTAAGTATTATACGGTCTCCCTAGCAGAGCTTAGTCTTCCCTCAAAATATTCAGTAGGTAATAATACACAACTATGTCATGTGTATAGCATGATTTCCTATTTGCCCAGAAGAGGAAGTTCACAACCACTCTCTCATCTTGTTAGGATTGTAGCACAACACTGACTTGGCTAGGAGTTAGTTTGTGAAGTGTGCACCCAAGCTTCTTCTCAATAGTTGGCTCCCACACATGGTGCAACCCAATGAGTCTGAATACTTCTTTCACATGTGGGTTCTTAGTTTCATCCTCTTTCTCATAAAAAAACCTTCTTCTGCACCATAAATTCCCATTTTGCTTCTTGACTTGGATGAAATGTCACATTCTTTTTCTTCTTCAACAACTCTTCCATATGCATTCTATGAAACCAATCTACCAATCTGGCAATGCCCTATACTTCTAAACCCTAGTTTTTCGTATCCAGACCTACACATATCGTTGATTATGTTGAGTTTTGTGCCTTTTGGTTTTTCTTTAGTATAATCTGCCAAACTATGCAGAAAAATCTGGGGCTTTCGCTACTAAGACAACCCACAACTTTGACATTTGCAAAACTTATGATTTGGGCAAGTTTAAAACCCCTCTCCATATAGTTTAAGGATGATTAGGGAACATTCTAAGTCTATATATGATCAGATTTTAAGATTTAAAATAGAAAAACTATCTGCAGCTAAAGAAATCGAAATGTTGCTAAGACTAAAATAAGTTCCCGATTCAAATTCGAAATGCAAACAATAAATCTGAAAGTAGCCATGGAATATCTTACAATCTGATGAAACTTGTCAATTTCAAGCTCCTTCTATGCATGTTTTTCAGATTTCATTATTGATTTTGCATCATTCTCATGTATTTCTGTTTCATCATATATTAACTTCAGTAGCTGCTTGCAAGGAATTGGACTCTTCTTCCACCTTGCATGACATGAACCACATACATTCTTGTCTCCTAATTTTGATTCTAGTAAATCGGTGTGGAATTTTCCATGGTACCTATCTCATCACTTTTATGCTAAATTAGACTTCTCATGCTAAATTATATTGCTTGAGTGTAGTTCCTCTAATTTACATTACTTGATGAAACATACATGAAACTTGATAGAATGCAATACTTTATATTTAGTATTTAGTATTTACATAAGATTTCACTTTCTTGAACATATGCCAACTTTAAAAAAATGACTTAGAATTTCTTGATTTACATGCCAGAAATGTTATCTTTCAGTGCTAAATGAAATAAAATATCTTTTCCAATGAATTCAAATTGGGACCACCCTTTAAAAGGTTGCTCATTTGTTGTAAATTCTATGACCAATTCTAGTTAACATGTACAACTTCATATCTTAGCCAAAATGTGGAGAGGGATATTCAATTAGGTTAACGACACATGTTTCCTTTTTATATTATGATAAACAATTTTGATTCAAATAGAGTTTTCAAAATTTTATATCCCGGTGTAGAGCACAGTGACAAGACATGGACCCATGAAACATTGGGCAAAGTCTAAAAGAGAAAACTGATTAGGATTCCCCAATAGAAAATTGGCATAAAACTCCACAATTGAAATAAATTTTGAAATAGTGTCTTTCCTAGTTGGTAAAAGTGAGGTGCTGAAATTGCCCATATTAGTGTTCAAGCCTCTTTGATGATAAAATTGCATTTGTTCTTATGGATGCAACAACATAGAAAACAAAATTGTTGGAGTCAGATGAAGTTTTGATCGTTGTATTTTGACATCTTGAATTAATTAATAACGAGAAGCACTCTAAATTAGTTTTCTAGACCCCATAGTCAGTAGGATTCAAGCATGTAGCTCATTATTCATAATTGTGTAATTTATACTCCCTGATTTTTACTTATTGTCATGCAGATCAGTCTTTTAGAGGAATATGTGTATGTTGTCACAACAAATTTACATGATTCACAAGGTGAGGAATCAATCTTTGGTGTAATTGAAGATTTTAGGTTTGATAATTATAGCTCATTTATAGGCTATAAATGTCTTCAAAGTTTCAAATCAAATTGAGTATTCAACTTAACATATTGAATATCTTATAGGTAACTATTTTTCCTTCCACCCACTTTTCATAACTTCCATAACCATTAGGTAGGGACCTGCAACTTTGATGCTATTATTCTTTTTTAGTAAAATATTTGCCTAGACTTTACAATTTTTATAATTGATTAAAATTTGTAGAATTTGCAATTTATAAAGTTTCAAGGTTTATTTTTTTAAAGTCTAATTCTTTAAAGGGTGCTATCTCAATGGAAGAGCACCTGCTTTACAAGCAAGAGGTTGGTGGTTTGATTCCATCGTTCATTGATATTCATATGGAATGGTAACAATAAGGTTTTGGTGATGGAGACTCTTTTAACCATTACCAATGAGCTTATCGTGATATTTTTCGACCCTCACCAAAATATGATATGAAATGATGACTGTCAATGAAAGGCACCATATATATGCATCAATAGTGACGACCAAAAAAGTTCCATCACCATAAATCGCTGTTGTTCATATGAAATGGTGACAATGACTATCTATCATTATAATCACTATTCGTGATGGACATTGAATGTCACCACAATTCCTATATTTTAGGTGATGTGGCCTTTGGTGACGAAGGCTCTTTTGACTATCACCGATGAGCTTATGGTGGCATTTTTCGACCCTCACCAAAATATGAAATGATGATGGTCAATGAATGTCAACATATATATGCATCAATAGTGACAACCATGAAAGGTTCATCAAAACAAATTGTTGTTGTTAATATGAAATGGTAATGGCCACTATCTATCATTATAATAATTATTCATGATGGACCTTAAATGTCACCACAACACTTCTACTTTTGGCGATGCCACCTTTTGTGACATTAAATTTTTTGGTGATGGAAGCTAAGGTTTGTCACTATTTCTCATAATAAATGGTGATGGTCATTACGCGTCATTATAAATAATTATTGGTGACGAATACTGAATGTCACCACAACACCTATACTTGTGGTGATGCCACCTTTGGTGACATTCATTTTTTGGTGACGAAGGCTCTTTTGACCATCACCAATGAGCTGATGGTGACATTTTTTGACCCTCACCAATGTCCTTTTTTCTTGTAGTGTTTCTTGGAGGAGCCACTATAGTGAGTGGTCCTATTAGCTTGTCTCTTATCCTCACCATGTGATGAGGAGTTCCACCATTACTAGAACTATTTGCTACCCTCTATACCACTTGTTCCTCTAAGAGGAGTTTTCTTTAAGCTCTTTTCATACTCTTTAATTTAGAAAAGATTGTCGAGTGAACTTGTCTACATCACACTTATTAAAGTACCTAATGTTTAATCTACCCAATATAAGTTTAACCCTTTTACACACTGGGATAGACTAGTTACGAAAAAGGAATACCATAGTCTACTATGGCTAGGAGGTTCTCCCTTGTATACTTTTTATCTCTTTTTGAGGCTTGGGGGACAACTTTATGAAAAAGGAACTTATAAAAAGAGAAGGGATGGGACATATTTTTCCATTAGTCATTGAAATGGAAGCGTCAATTACGTTTCCTCTAAACATGGCACCTATCTATTTCATTATCTCACAGTTGAGTTCTAGCTTGCCTGGGAGCCATACCATCCATATGAGTTTCTTTACTCCTCTGGCTGGTTACTCTTCCAGTCATATGGAGTGTCCTTTGATCTCTCCTACGTCATTGCATGATATGATATGGTGCTCATTAGTCATGCTGCCAAGTCACTCTTTTGTCATGTCACTATGCGTTCAAGGGAAACCTTAGATTGTGTCGGTTAATGACAGTAGCCTATTGACCTTTTTGAGCTGGCCATCCTTGTGTCAGTTATACTTCACCACTTCATGACTTCATCCATTCATCACATCATCTTGTTTTGTTCTATGTTGATTGATGGGGGTACACTAAGGCCCTCCTTTGATAGATCTTCTCCTGTCAACCTCAGCCCGTTATCTAGGAGATTGATCTAGGAACCGATAGTACCTTGGAGCTTACAAACCTAAGTGGCAGGTTTTCTCGCGATTGATGGTGGGTTTATGTCATTGGCTCTTGATTGATTGAGTTCACTGGTGTTCGAAATCAACTCATATATTCCAACTTAGTGGACTATACTAGGTACTATGGGGTCCATTTTCCTCATTGGTGGATTCCCTTGCATATGGTATTGGTTTACCTCATTGGCTGGTAATTGATCAGTTTCTACCATGTTCAGATTTAGCTCATATTTGTGTGATGTAGATTCGTACCATCGAGGTTATGTCAAAGACCCTGGTAAGGGACATCTCACTCTTATATGGCGTCCTTCCCAGGATGCGTGGGAGTTATGTATCATTTATATACATTGAGGGCTATCTTGAGACACTTCTCCATCTATCATGTGTCCATAGTCCTACTGATGTATATTGTGACAAAGGTTCGTGCTTGTATTTATTAGTGGCTATGCTTCATTTACTGACTCACATGGATCCACTATGTATGTCTTTCATGGCCATGTTCTAGAATTTCTTGTCATGGATCTACAATGTATGTTTTGGCTGCTATCTTTAGTATATTCTTATGAATGAGCATGGGTATGCATGCCTCAGGGATTTTATCAACATAGATGAGACTTTAGCTCCAGAGACTTCTAATCCGTATTCTTGGATTTGTTTCCTCACTCTTGTTTTGACCTCTGAGATTTATTGTAATGTATTTTGGCCATAAACTTCCTTTTTGACATCATACATTAGGGGGCATCTTTTGTCGGCCTATTTTACCCCCTAGATTAGTGACCAATAGTCCTCATGGTTGTTTGAGTTTTTCTAGACCTAGGACCCACTTTTTCTCCATTTTTACCCTGAGACACTTGGATAGAGCCATATGGGATCGTCTGTAGCCTTCTAGTTGTTCCCAGCCCCTCTTATGGGAGTGACTATGGTTTTGACCCCTGGACACATATATGGAGGCCTATGGGAGCGTTTAGAGCCTAATAGTTTCTCCCAACCCTTCTTTATGGGAGAATCCAGGGTAAGTTTCACTACTTTTTGTTCCAGTGACTTGGGATGACTTCTAGAGTGCCTTAGTCCCTAGGAGATCAGTTCGATTTGTCACCTATTCAATATGGCTAGGACTTCTCAATTAGAATTTTCCATGACTGATCATTGTCCTAAGCATCCACATACATCCTCTTGGGACCTATCTTCTGCCTATTTATATTGGATCATTTGAGAGAGTCAGACTAGTTGGAGAAATAGAGTTTTGGAGAGACGAATTTATCGGCTAGAGATATTGAGTCTATGCTTCCATCATGCTACTAGTGATAGATCTTGTGAGGTATTTACTAATTTTATGTTTCACTTCATGCTCATTTCCTGGATATACTAGGGAAACTATGTCAGATCATGAGGAGGTGTTGGGTAGAACCCAACTTGGCTTAGCTTTTGGCAAAGAATTCATGTGTTTTCAAGCATAGCACAGTGGAGAGCAAAGCAGAGTGCAACGTGGACTATGTAGTGGAGTAGATTGAATATACCATGTGGTATAAGGGCTTAGGGATAGGGAAAATTCCATTCTTTTTGTAATAATGTAAAAGATCAATGGGTTTTGGGACTATAACTGCTTGTATTAGGGAGTCCATGGTATTTGTACCATGGTATTGTAATGATATACCCTTCAATGTAATAGTATACATAGGGTAAAATAATAAGAAGAAAAAAAAGATTGGTAGGATCCAAATCTCATTTATGGTTGAATTATTGTGATATATAGTTGGAAGAATAGGCGAGGCTCTGCAACTGAGTGCACCGGCGACCTACAACTTAGTACGCGAGTCAAGAGTTGTTTGTTGTACAAAGAATCATTATATTAGAAAAAATTCTTGCGGATGTAGCACCACATTGGGGTGAACCACAGTAAAATTGGTGTCTTCATGTGTATATTTTCTAACTACCTATTGTAGCATAGCAGTTTATTACAATTTCACTTTATTTCAGCACAGTAATGATTTATGGATTTATATGATATGTTTAAGTCATTAATGTAATGTGAAAAAGTGATTTATCAATGACAAGAGTACACCACATCCTTCAAGGCTGAAGAAATCTAGTTCTACATCCTCACATAGTCACTTTGAGTGAAACTGCGATCTACTTACAGGTCATTGCCAAAAGGGCCAGTGATTGAGGGTTTTGTTGGTGTGAAATATAGATCAAACCTAGGTTAGTCCAAATCATAACCAACAAATGGTTTTGTTGCAGGGACCGGGATCCATTTGAGGGATACGCAGATGTGGCACCCATCGAAGAAAGAGATTCAAGACTAGTTAGAACTAAAAGAGAGATAATGTAGATCAAGAGAACAAAAACGCTCGCTTGACATCTAAGGATTAGTCAGATATGTATATTTTTATAGATCAATTTGATATTTTCTTTGCATCATTTCCTATTGAGTTGTACAACCAAATATCAAGGTTGACTGAAAGAAAGAACTGTTTTAAAGGAGGAGAACCTATGGTGTGGACTCTTGAACTAATACAACGGCTCAAGAGAATTAACAAGGGCTACCAATTTTTGGATTCATAAGATCTTGGGAGGATTCATTACTGAGTTTGGGGTAGACTCAATTGTGTCATACAACGAAGTGAAACAAAAATTCTTCAAAGGACTGTGAGGTAAGTATTTGAAGTCTTTGAAACTTTGGATTAAGATGCTTCTATGTGAAAAGGGAGTTTTAGGGATGCAGTCAGATTGCTACTTTACTTATGTTTGGAAAAAAGAGAATAAATATGAGCCAAAGATCACAGTAACGTTAAGTGGAAATAGATATAAAGTAGATACCAGAAAGAGAGCTCATGGAAAATACCCCAAGACCTTTGTAGAAACTGAGTATAGTCTTTTGAGTGAATTTGAAAGTGAAAGAGAAGATAGCCACCTTGATAAACCCCAGGTAACTTTGTAGTATTTACCTTCCCAGCCTGAGCATTCACAAAACCCAGAATCCAGTAATAGCCAAGGTGTTTTTGGTTCACCCGCTTCCCCTCTCCCTCCCCCTTCTCCCCTACTCCCCCTACCCCACATCCCCATCACCTTACTGATCCCTCTCCACCTCCAAGAAGAAATATGGCTTATGATATTAAGCTTCTTGTTTTCAAAGGAGCTAAATCAGAGGATCCAGAACAATTTTGGTTTTTATGTGAAGTTGTATGGACCACAAAGTAGATAAATGATGAAAATATAAAGAAAGCACATCTCATTATGACATTCTGAGATAGATCATTGACATGGTATATGAAGTATTCAAATAATTAGATTAGAAAATTTGTAGATATTAAATCATTGTTGATCAGAGAATTTAAGAAGCTGAAATCTGAGTCACATTGCATCACTGAGTTAAAAAAATTAAATAGAAACCTACCGAGTCTGTTTAGGAATTTGATCAGAGATTTAAGGTATTTTTGGATTAAGTGAACTTTGACATAACTTTGCAGGAACATCAAGAATGATCTATAGTTTTGTTATTACCACATATCAGATTACCATTAATGCAACAAAAGATAAGAAGTCAATCCAAAGCTCTACAAATCGTGATGAAGTTAGAAGCTTTGCCTATAGGAGATACTAATGAAGCTATGCAATAGATTCAAAGTCAGCTGGCGAACCTAACCCTTTATATACAAGATATCAAGAAAATAAAAGAATTCAGAAAAGAAGTATGGTGTGCAATGTGTAAATCATAGGGCCATTCTAAAGAACAGTTTCCTATCTTTAGTGATTACATGGCTAGTGGGGCACCAAATCCCTTAAATGTAGGATCTAGCCTGTGGTGTGAGATATGTAAGACCAGAGGCCAACATCAATCAGAATACTGTTACTTGTTAAAGAAATATGTGCAATATCCAAGGAACCTATATTGAAAATTTTGTAAATCAATAGGAGATGATGAGAATAATTGTCGAGCGTATGAACTAATGATGGAGCGTGGTACAAACACCTATAGAATGCAAGGAGAAGAAGATGGAAATGAAGGTAGTGGACAATGTAGTGGTCGAGGAGGCTACCAAGGAAGAGGTCGAGGTGTTGGAGCTGGTCAAGGAAGTGGATAAATCATTTGCTATAACTGCAGCCATGTAGGTAATTTTGCGAGAGATTATCAAAACCCTACAATGACGGGTAAGTATTGTAAATCCTTTGAACATGTAATTAAATAATGCTTTATACTTATGGTAAAGATGCAAGAAACTAGGAATAAACAGCTGAAACAGAATATTCAAATGATGACTACTGAAAGGAGGACTGACGAACCTCAAATTAGTATTGTCACTAGAAGTGGAGCTGTGGCTGGAAGTGATAAATCATATGAGAAGAAAGAATATGAAAGTACATGGGTTAGAAAAATTGTTTAGAAATTCTCATTTTTTATATTCAGAAAGAAAAGGAGGTATTTATGGAATCAAAGATAATTTTTATGGATGTTGGAGCTTTGGCATCTAGTGCATAGCCAAAGCCTGATAAAAAAAGTAACTGCGACATGTCATCAACTTTGACATAGGACTGAGCTTGGAAACATGATCGAACTCTGACACAAGACCAAGATTTAGAAAATCAGGCAAGGATTTTAAAATCTTTTTTGCGAACTTGTATGAAATTATTAAGAGATCAAAAGCTTGTAGAAGGGCTTTAAGAGTTGACAGATTCCTTTGCATCCAAAGAAATAATGTGAAGTGAGATGCACGCAATCAATAATTTCCATTGACAAAAAATAACTGAAAGAGATATGAGGCTTAGTGCGTAGATAGGAGTATCTGAGATGGATCAAGTTATCATTAGGGGAATTTTGAGGTCTAAAATGGGCCTCATAAGGAAATTATAAAATAATAGTTGAAATAATAAAATAAGATTAGATTACATTATCAAATTTTAGCGGGGAAAAAGTAAAAACTATTTTTTCAACTCGTATTTTCAACGTATATCCCTATGGTTTTACACAAATTTCAAGTGGAAACACTTGTTGGATGAAAAATTTGATTCCTCATCCAAGGAGTATCCATGTTGCATACTTTCAATGTACCCTACTACACGAAAAATGAGAAATACATGAAAAATGTGATTGCAATCACATTTTTTATGTATTGCTCATTTTTCATGTAGTAGGGTCCATCAAAGGTACACAACATGGGTACTCCTTGGATTTGGAATTAAACTTGTCATCCAACGAGAAATACCATTCGAAATTTGAGTAAAACACTAGGGAGATTAGTTGAAAAAGTAGTTTTATTATTTTACTATTTTTTAATCCTTTTACTCTTTTACTTCAAAAACAGTGAATCATCCCCCATGGTTCACATTTTCATCTTGAATTCTATTTGTTTTTATAAAGTTTATTTTGGTTGTATATTTTTCTTAGCAAGCCCATTTTAGACCTAAAAATTCCACTAATGCTTGGATATGGGATTTGATGCTAATGTCTTGACAAAGAATACATGGGAATTAATGGGTAAACTAAAGCTACAATGGTCACCTATTTAAGGATGGAAAATCAGCAAAAGATATTCCCTCTAGGAATACTACCAAGTGTCATAGTAGATATTAAAGGAGTTCACACTATTACTAATTTTGAAGTAATAGATATCTTCGATGAAAACAACCCTTACCCTACGTTGCTTGGAATTGACTGGGCATTTGATAATATGTTCATAATTAATCTAAAGAAGATACAAATGATATTTGAAGGAAACAATGTAAGAGTAATTTTTCCCCTCGATCCTTCAGAAGGAGTAAGATACACAAAACCAGTCAAAGAAGAATATTACGCAGCTGATATTGGAAATATCTATAAAATGACAAGAAAGGAACAAGATTTTGTTACCACTACTATAGAGGGAAATTTAAGTTGAGAGCATTATAGTTCTTGTACCTTAGACTTAGAAAAGGAATTGGAAAATTGGGAGAATAGGTTACATCAAGTATCCATAAGGCAATGTGTAATAATTACTAAAGTAGTTTGTTATATGATATCTGAGGCATGTAACCTACCTTATTATTATGGTTTAGGTGATGTAAATAATTTTCTTGATGGATATGAAGAACAAGTTCTAGAAAATCAAAGATTGTCATCCTTGGATATATCCTTGAAAGCTACACCTGCTAGATGGTGGAATCTAAACAAGAATAATATAGGAGGTTGGCAGGAATTTCAAAGATTGATGTGGATAAGGTTTAGACAGATAGATACAGAGATGGAGATAAAATATGATGGTGAAACTGATCCTAGGAAGCATATCCAGCTATGCACTACATCATGGAAGGAGATTCCACAGCAAGAATAGGTACATGGATTCATTCATACATTAGAGACAATCCCTAAGAACTAGTACCTAGAAACAAAGCTTTGACATGGTACAGTAAACTAGGTAGACATGGTTGATGGCTTCATATTAACATTCATCTTTGTGGATGATTTCCCATATATAGGTTTGGCCCTTCAGATAGTTAAGAAGAAGACATTTGAAAATGTAACCCCACTGACATGGTAGCAACCTGATCAGGCTGGGTAGATATAAAATACGCTCGAATGCTATAACCTTACTATCGATAAAAAAGAAGATCCTTGCAACATCAACACAGCAAAATTAGAAGGATACCATGAAGTAACTAGACCTGGACCAAAAATACAAACCAAGAACGTGAACATAGGATCAAAGAAGGAACCTAAGTTTGCAACAATAGGAGAATATTGGGATGAAGAGATAGTTATTAAAGTTACAGAACTAATTCATGAATATCAAGAACTGTTTCCCACCAAGTTTTCAGAGATGAAGGGTATAATAGGAGATTTAGGAGTCATGAAGATTCCCCTTAAGCCTAATGTGAAGCCAGTCAAAAAAATACCTTACAGGTTGAACCCGAAGTATAAGGAGAAAGTAAAGATAGAGCTTGATAAGATGACTACAGCAGGAATTGTTGAACCAGTAGAAGAATCAGAATGGGTGAGTCATATGGTGGTGTAAGAGAAGAAGACTCAAGGAGAAATTAGGATATGTGTTGATTTGAGAAAGTTGAATGATGCATGTTTACATGATCCCTTCCCTACCCCTTTCATAGATGAAGTGTTGGACAATGTAGGAAGTCACGAATCTTACTCATTTACAACTAGATTTTTAGGTTATGGATAGATTATAATTGCACCTGAAGACCAACATAAGACCATATTTGCTACAGAATGGGGCTCATATCAATACAAAGTAATGCCTTTTGGATTGAAAAATGTTCCTGCTATATTTTCTAGGGTAGTGATTGCACCTTTTACGGAATACATCCATAAGTTTTTAGAACTATAATTTGATGGTTGGAAAGTATTTTGATTGCTAAGAAAACATGTTGGAAGTTTAATACTTATGCTTGACACATGTAGATAGTATTAGATCTCTTTGAACCTAAGGAAGTGCATATTTTGTGTACCTTTCAGCATATTGTTGGGACATATTGTTTGCAAGAAAGGACTAATGGTGGATCCTACTAAGATTGCAATCATTATGAATTTTCCTCCACCTTAGACATTAAGACAACTTCACACTACATAGGGCCGTATTGGGTATTATAGGAAATTCATCAAGGGGTATGAGCAAATCACTATGCCTATGGAGAAATTGTTAAAGAAGGATGTGACTTTTTAGTGGAATGAAGAATGTTAGAAGAGCCTCGACATATTTAAGGAAAAAATGGTAGCTGTGCCTATTTTAGTGTTCCCTTATTGGAATAAGGAATTCCATGTCAATGTGGATGGCTCTTGTATAGCTTTGGGAGTAGTATTGGCACAATTTGGTGCAGGAGAAAATGACCATCCTATAGCTTTTACAAGTAGAAAGTTATCTAAAGAAGAAAAGAATTACACCACTATAGAAAGGGAAGGACTAGCCATAGTGTATGATTTGCAGAAGTTTAGACATTATTTGCTGGGATAACACTTTAAAATGTTTATAGATAATTATGCACTGAGGTATTTGGTTAATAATCCGATCTTAGGAGGAAATATTTGCAGATGGTTACTGCTATTCCAGGAATATTACTTTGAGATCATTGTTAAAGAAGGAAGGTTGAATATAGGACCTGATCATCTCTCCAGATTGGAAATAGGGGAAGAACTAGCAAACATAGAGGATAATCTCCTCGATGCACAGTTATTTGCAATCAGAGTTACAGATGGCCATTTCATAGATTCATTCAGTTTTTGACCATAGGGATGGCTCCTTCAAAGTATACTACACTACAAAAGAAATAATTAGTGGTTAAGGTAGTTGACTTTTCATTAATAGTTGGACAACTATATAATATGCGATGAAATGAAATACTGTGCATATATGTTCCTAAACATGAAAGGCAGATGATTCTATCAGAAACTCATGGTGGCACAACTGGTGGACACTATGTAGGAAGATCTACTGTGCAGAAGATTTTGGGAGTAGGATTGTGGTGGCCTACACTACATAAATATGCAAAGGAGTAATGCAGATCTTGTGATATGTGTCAAAGAATAGTAAAACCTTCAATAAGAGTTGAGATGACATTGGTACCACAAGTTACATTGTAGACCTTTGATAAGTGGGTTATTGATTTTGCTGAACCCATCAACCCACCTCCAAAGATGATTGGTGCGAGGTACATAATTATAGAAAATGATTACTTTACAAGATGGGTTGAACCACAATGAATAAGGGAATACAACAAAAATATTGCTACGAATATTATTTTTGAGTATATATTGTCTAGATTTGGATGTCGAAAGATTTTGATGAGTGACCAAGGTTCACACATCCTAAATAAGAATATTGAAGCATTAGCTGAGAAGTTCCAAGTTTATCATCAGAAAAGTACCCGTTATCATCCTCATCCAAATGTAATAGTAGACATATTTAATAAGATTTTGAAAAATGTACTTACTAAGTTATGTAATGTGAATAGAGATGAAATGGACTTTAGAATTCTAGCAGTGTTATGGGCTTATAGAGCCACATGTAAAAATTTGATAGGTCAAACACCATTCATGTTAGTTTATGGGAAAGAAGCATTAATTCCTATGGAGTACATCATCTATTGGCTTGTTGGGGCCTGACCCAGGTTCAGAGTTAACTAGCCAAACAAACCCCTGTACTACTATCCCTTTCGGCAACAATCTGTGGAGCGTGGACTGAGGTCTCACCCGAAGTAGTATGGGAGGGTGCTAGAACTAGGTCTCTACACTCTTGAGATGTCTAAGAGGTTCGATGGGTCCACTGTTTGTTCCTGCGCGTAGGCTGCTTCATGCACTTTCTTGTTCCTCATGGCCTGATACACTGCCTTTGCGCAACCCTAACCAGGGGTTGTGGAGCTGTCGCGTCGCACTATGCGCTATTACCTGAGATCTTACTTATCTTCCAGTACTAGCTAATTACCTTTGCTTACTTGAATGTCTTAAGTTATAATTAGTGATACAAAACATTCATATAGGTTCATGCAGTAAATAAACAGTATACTTGCAAATTATATCCAATCATGCATTAAACCAGGAAACGATACATAGGAATATAGTAAAATTTCTCTTTGTTGATTCTACCAATGGTTACAGACTCAACCTACCTTGCGCACTCAGCTGTAGGGGTCTGAGCACTTAGTTGCAGACGACTAGGCCTCTGCACACTCAGCTACAGATCCTTCTCCTACTCTATGACCCAAAGACACACCTTACACTTTGACTCAATCACTTAGACTTCTCATCTTCTTCTCTTCTATATTCTATTAGTTCTCTTATACACTTAGAGTATCACTCTATTTATATAATCCCATGGTCCACAGACCATGGGTAAGTCTATCCACCTGAAATTACATTACAAAAACTAGGGTGGACAACCCTGTGACTCTGTTATAATTTCACGCCCACAATTCACGTAGCTTTCACAAGAAGCCTCAGTGAAAACTTGGGCTTTAAACCCCAAAACATGCCTTGGGGGGATTCAATGCCCAACAGGCCCCCAACACAAACATCGTGACTTGCCCTTGAGTCACTCTGTCGGCGTGGAGATCTTTGCGTGAAGTCCTTCCAACTATGCTCGAGCTGCAACAAGGTTAGTAACGCACTGAGCTATTGCCTGCTATATCTGTTGCATGCGTTGTTCCAAGACCACTGTGTTAGAAGTGCTTCTATGCGTCAGTGCGTGTATCCCCTAGATGTGTTCGATCTTGCCTTCGATATTTATTGTGATGGTGATGGCCTCGTTGATCCAAGGCTGAACACATGCCTTTAGGATTGTTTCTTTGTGTCATTCTACATCCACCTATTCTTTCAACGCTTTGGCATGTTGCATTTGCACAAACCTCCGAGTGAGGGCCAGCATCTACACAGTTCCTTTGATGTTGTCATCCTTTTGTTGGAGTTCTCGCACCTCTGTCTCTAAGGGCTGGATGTTGGGGTCCTCCTACAGATTTTTGAGGACCTCAAATGATTCTTCCAACATGTTGGTGTAGTCTTATACTGCATTACCAATTTCATCCAGTCCCGTTGTGATAGCACTAGCACACTGTTCTCTGACTTCCAGAGGGGTGGATGGTTGTGCCTTTAACTGTAGCTCGATGATATGAAGGTTCAGCTCCAACTAAACCTTTGTCATTTCCTCTTGCACTGCATGCACCCCTGCTGCTAACCTGTAGATGCGTGCCTCTGCTAGTATGTCTGCTAGGATGGCTAGCTCCAGGATGCTTTAGAAAGCTTCGTCTATTACCTGGACTAGTTGTCGATTCTGCGACACCACTTCCTCATGTTGCAAGCTCAATTGTTCCATATTTATTTTCTGCTCGCTAAGGACTTGTAATGCATGGCTCTCACTAGCTCGTAGCTCTATACTTATTCCATCATGAAAAACATATAAGGTCTCTCAAGGAAGTGTAGCCATATTTATACCGAGACCCTTCAGCGTGCTAACCATAGGCCTATCAGCCTCATTTGTTGTAATTAGTGTCCCTTCTGGTAGCACTATTGTATTTGTCATCTAAGTGTGCAACATCTTCTCTGCTACCATTGTTCCAACTACAAGGTTGGTTGAAAGGATATGAGCCTGAGGAGAGAACACCTGTAATGCCTACACCTGCACTCTAAGGGCCCCCAACACAATCTACTTCTCTTGCATGAAATTTTGGATGGCCTCAGAGGTGACATCACGCAATATCTTGCCAATGTTGTGTAGATCACCCTCGATTAGGGTGATCGGGTCAATAGACAACTTTGATGCCTTGACCTTCTTGCGTGACCCTACCTGCTCGATTGGGTGCAGGCACTTCAAATGTGTTGACACAGTTTGTGGGTCCATGCCTCCCTCTTCTTCCTCTGCTTCGTACCCATACGAAGGTGATTTTTGGCCCTCGCATGTCATCGTGACTGTCGCCTATGTTGTTGCTGCTGCTATTGCTGTTACTACTACCTTTTCCTACTCAGTTGTTGTCTGGGAAGTGTCCCGCAATGCTTGTAATTCTATTGTCACTACTTCCTTCCTTCTCTTTTCTACCAACTGTACAATGCACAGCTTAGCCTCATCTTTCTTCCTCTGTGCTGTTGACCTCTCTATCTCCAGATGTCTGGAGCACGCCACTCCAGCAGCCATGTCTATAGGACATTAAAGATGACATTGTTTATGGATACAAAGGGTAGATTCCTCCATTGTTTCATCTATGGCTACAAAGGTTAGCTTCCTCCATTGCTTGGTCAGGTCCTTGCATGCTCTAATGTAAATACTATGGATGTCCACTTTAAATTCTGCAAAACTCTGAAGGTTGTTCTAGACAATGGGCGACAACTGTGGTTTGCGGTTGATCCCCATTCTGAGGTTCATCTCCATGAACACCCAGAATATTTTACTGTCATAGATCCTACTAGCATCCTTTGTGGCCCAGAGTGAAGAGTACTTCGTGGCCTCCGACAGATCGTTGTCAATTGTGGGGACTTGATTATCTTCCGGAAATTCCCCTGCCACGAGCATTATGGACAACAAAAGCCATGCATAGTGGAACATTTTTCCCTATTCCTAAGCTTCATGCAAAGTGTCCAAGAATTTGTTGCAGAGGAACTTGGACCAGTTGAATTGGACTCCCTCTGCGCATTGTTCAACAAGTGCTACCATCAGCGTGGGTACCTCGTCTGCGCTGCACTTGTGCATAACCTTACTGGCTAGTATTTGGGTTGGCACTTTCACTACTTTGTCATTGATGCTAGATATGGCATAGCCCCTTTTCTTCTTTTCTAGCTTGTACTTCTTCTTCATGGCCTCCGGGATGGCCAAGTCACTGCTCCTCCCTTCCAAGATGTCTGCAATGTCCTTTCCTTTGCATGGAAGCCGAGAAATGTAGTGAATCAAGTCTACTATGATGGAGATGGGTTCCTCAAGCCACAAACATCCATCATGCACCACGCAGAGCAGCTGTCTCATGACGAAAATGGTTATTGGGGCGCGGTGGAAAAGTAGCACCCAGAGCAGGTTAAGTAGCCTGGCCTTTTCCACTCTGCGCAACTACTTTCATGGCTCTAATTTTGTAACCCCCACTACGGTGTTCTTCTTGTGCTTCATGAGGTGTGAGGTCTCAAGGTGAGGGAACTTCTCATAGTCAACGAGGTTCCAATCTTCGAATTTTAATCTCGGCACCCGTCCCAGGTGCGTGCCCTCAAAAACAATGTTGTTTGGGAGGAGTGGGGTCTAGAGTAAGCTCTTGGTCTCATCAAGGTCCTTGGGCACTTTATCCTTCCCTTTCTATGGGGGACATAGGTGGGAAGCTTTGTCGGGTGGTGTGCAAGCTTAGTTTCCTCCTCCATGCCTTTGTCCTTGTCTTTTGTGATGATTAGGTCCTCCAGGTCTTCTTCTTCTTCATTGGTCTCTATGGTGATAGCTTTACCCTTCTCCTCCATTGACAACTTGGTGCATAGTGGGTTCCATAGGGACACACATACGAGAACAATCACTTGTTTTTCCTTCTTGGGTCTTGGCATGCACTGTCATTTTAGGATTTCTGCAACAATACGGGCACCTTCCGGAGCA
Organism: Pinus taeda; assembly: GCA_000404065.3. Lineage (NCBI taxonomy): Eukaryota > Viridiplantae > Streptophyta > Pinopsida > Pinales > Pinaceae > Pinus > Pinus taeda. Next base: position 168,385 of record APFE030114826.1, on the reverse strand, counting down.
TCCCCCACATCCAAGGCCCATGCGACCTCTTCGGTAATCATTTATGCTATCTCCATAACTTCCATAATGGTTTCCATCGAGTCCGTCTATAAATCTAGCACTTACTAACTTAGGGGCTCAATCAATGCTCGACACACAACAATCAAGGCTCTACTCAATAACTCAATTCGCAAATGAAAAAGTGTTGTTTACTGGGTAGATCCTTGTAATTTATAGCACTTTTTGAATTTGAATTCATCTATTCCCCCCAAATCCAGTTCAATAATGCTCCCTTGGTAGCAGATTTTCCAAAATCTTGCCCATAAATCGTATCTTAAATGCCTACCACCCACTCCATTTGGTCTTAAGTCGAGCATCCCATCATGAATAGTGACTTCAATGGTCACTTTTTGGCCAACCCGCGTGGCAGCGCAACCCCCTGTGCGCAGGCACAGATCTTGTGATTTTTGGCTTTTGCGCACAGCTCCAACATTGTGCAGTTCCCAGGTAGAATAGTTTATAGTCTCGCACTTCCTTTCAATTGCCTGGAGCACTAAGACTATACTTCCTTCGGCTAGTCAAGTGGTTGCACCACCCATGTAAATTTTCATCTTGTCATCCATCATGTTTCCTGAAAAATACCCACCTCTTATTATTATGGTCAGCATCACGCACTTTACCATCTGCAACGTGCTACACTAGTCAATTCGCTTAGTAATGTCCAGTCCATGCCAAGGCATCAAACTAATTAATTCATGGTGATAGGCCTTAAACATGTCATCATGATTGTCTGCATCTTGCCTTATCACCCTGGTCTTTTTGCCGAGAAAATCTTCCTTTATCTCGTCCTCCTGCTTCTTGACTTCCGCATCCACCAAAGCACTTTTCTTCCTTAATCGTACCCCTTCTTCTTCAAGTTCTTGGAGTCTGAAATTTCCCTATTGGATTTATGCTTCCAAGGTTCGGAAAACCATCGTATCTATCGGTGCTATCATGCACGGTCTAAGCTCTCCAAGTACTATAGGGATTACAGTGGTTGCTTCATACACCAGCCTGGGTAGTGCCTACACGATCAGGTTCTTGCACGCAGTCCTATAAGCCCATAGAATTGCTGGTACATGCAGGTCCCAGTTAGTCTACTTCACATTGTGGACCTTGTTCAACACTTCACGTACTTTGTTAAAAGCTTTTGGATGGATATTCTTCTATGCACTTAGTCTTACCATACTTTATGGCCCCAACTAGAGGGGTCATTCGTGCCATTGCCTTACCTACACCTTCTTACTGATCATGGCTACAAGGATGGCGTGTATTCGTGCAGGTTTTACACCATATCCCTGTATCCACCTGGATAGGTGGGTGCGCGAGCCAATTCGTCTGAAAATTTTTTCTGTTAATCACATCAGAGGCTTCCCAAATGGCATGTGCATCATCCTTCTACATTCATGCCAGTCCTCAAAACTTCTCTGGTGCATCCCCCACCATATTGTAGACGTAGCTCATAGTACCCATTTCAGAGAGACGAAACATTGTTGTTCTAGTACTTCTCTTTCAAATTTGTCCAAGAAGTCATCCACCTCGCTTAACCCATCATACGTAGGCAGATCTCTTACCTTTATTTCTATGTAGAGCAGCGACCTTGTCATCATGTTATAGTTGAGCGTGGTTACCTCGTGTAATTGGAACTTCCATCATTCTATCTCCTCATCAGAATCTAATGTGCAAGAGCTTTTGTGCTCCCATGAGATTCATCCATCCGCAGTTCGACTTACCTAATCTTGCTCCTGCGCGGTTATCTTATAGATGCAGTCCAAATCGTTGTTGCTATCGTAGTCACGCACTGGCTCCATGTAGCATGATCCTTTTGTAGGGTCTAAAGGCACCACTACGCGCAAAGACTTTTTATCAAAGATCATCTTGTGCTTCTTTAGATTTACCACTCCATTCATGTCAGTAGCCCAATCTATTCCTAATAGCGTATGGTAAGGATTTTTGTCATCAATAATTTCTATTACTTCAAAGTCTGCTAGTGCGCTTGCTCCTTCAATATCTACCATGATTCCCTGCAATCTCTCCATAGGTAGGATCTTTTGCTAGTTCGCCATTCGCAATTGGATAGGAGACCATTGCAACGCAGGCCTACCAATGCACTCCCATGTATGTTTTGGTAGGACGTTTGCGTTCAACCCTAGATCCAAAATCATTTGGTCCATCTCATATCTCCAATCTACACGGTCAATCTCATTTCCCTTCCTATTCACGTGGTGTGCTTCCTGAGCTTCCAGACTAGACACGGTTCTCCTAGCGTGGCCCCAACGCATCTATTTATGAGTTCTTGCAGCTAGTTTATAGCCTTGCTCTCATACAACAGCTTCATGCATGTCTCCAAGAACATAGTGAGCATCGATGGGTCCATTGCTGGCTCCAGTCTATCTTTGCTTCCTAAAGTGGAGGCATCAGCGAAGCTCCTCTTAGCTTCCATGAAGGTCTCCTTAGCATGCTCCAAATCAAATTCTGGTTCCTTTGTTGGAGCCTTACGAACCCAGGTACTTTCTTCAGGTTTCTTGCCTTTGTCATCTCCTATCGTAATTCCACTCCGAAGAACAATATTTACATTAGGGTATTCCTCGCGTGGCTCAGACCTCATCATTTGCAGGTTCTAAGTCGAGGGAAGTTGGAGTGCTCCTTTATAGGGAAACCTTGCTATCAGTGTGGGACAATCCTTTGTCTCATGATCAAACAACTTACAATACGAGCATGATGGTCGCGTTGGATTCGTACAATCGCGGGCATAATGCCCTAACCCTCTGCAATTGTAACATATTAGCTGTCTGCGACCTCTTCCTCATCTCCCTCCACCTCCACCTCGTCCACGCTCCTGAAATTCAGTGCGAACAATTCCTGTGTTTTGATCAAAGGCCCATGTTTCAGCCTGAACTCTATAGGTAGGAGTTTGATCCATCATCAATTCATAACTTCTACAGCTACACTCATCATGTCCTACCAACCTACAAAAATTACAAAACAACTGCTGTGAATTCTGTGTATACTTTTGCAATAGATGGAAGTTATCTATAGCATGCTTTCCTCCTATCTGACAAATCGCACACCGCAATGCAGGTGTCACACTTGGTCCTGCTTGTGCCTTCAGTCTTAGTGGCATTCGCCCTCCTCCCAAAAGGTAATTCGTGAACACTGGGTAGTGGTCCTTGTCATGCCCCTGGCCCTTGCATTTTACGCACCATACCTCATCGCACATCTCCGGGAAGCTTGTCGTATCTTGTTTAAAACTCTGCATCTCTGGGCACAAGTTTTCAAATTGCATGTGAATCTACTAAACTCCCAAGTTAGGATCTTGTATCAGAGTCTCATGCAATCTCATCGTGACCTCTGAATCCTCAGACTGAGTGGTTAGCCTTTGTTGCAACAACGCATTTTCTAGATGCGGCATTAACGATGCTACAAACCATTCGCGGTATTGCCCATCTGTTAATGTCATGTTCGCTTCGTGAATTGTGCACTTCAGTGTTTGATCCAATTCCCACGTGGTCTCGCCTGGTAGCATTGAGATTTCTTTGAATCTAATGATTAACTGTGCCTTTGAATTTGGCCTGCTAAATTCTTTCCTTAGCACAACTTGGAAATTTGTGATCCCCACATTCATATTGTCATTGGAATACTTAATGTACCAGGTCAGCATGTGATCCTATAGAGCACTGAACAATGTTCCCTTACTTATATTGTCATCTGCGACACCTTGTGTTTCCCATACAGCTTTTATCATGAACCAGAAATGGTCCTGATCTTCATTCCCTACTCCCTTGAACACTGATATCTTTATCGCACTTTCCATACTACTTCACGGTGGTGGAGGTGGTATGGGTGAAGACGGGGGTGAAGATGGTGAAACTAGTGGTGGTGTGGGTGGGGGTGGTGTCACGGAATTCTCTGCCTTATCAAATTGATCTCACTTCTTGGTGAGGCCTTCGTGAGCTCTTCTTCACCCCCTCGTGGAGGTGAAATCAAGGGGCTAGTTTCTAGTTCTGTGGTACCTTAGTGTTTGTAGGTTCTCCCACTTCGCATAACCCCAAACATCAATTTATTCGCATAACCCACTTTTCACACAGTAGCATTTTAATCTAAGTTATCAAAGATTCAACATACTTAACTCGTGGTCCTTGAGGAAGTGTCATTCTGCCTCGCTATAGCTAACTGAAGTATCTATCATGAATTTGGTGATGAATCCTCCTATGATTCGATCGATCCAGTGATTGACAGTGCGCGAAATATTATCCTCCAATTCTTCCAGTCTGCGCACCAATTCTGGAGTCCACACAATAGGTTTGTCGAGTTTACACCTTCATTAGCTATCTACTAGCTTTGTGATCCACTCATACAACTCAGTGGGTAAGAATGCAAAGAAAATTTTGTGGATCTCCATATATAAGTAGCAATCTAACCACTCTTCCTTTGATAGTCGTGGATTCTTGTTTTCCTATGCCGCGAACTCATGGATCTTTCTGTACAACGAATCTTCAATTCCTTTCTTTGTCTGATTCCAGTGATACGGAAACAAATATCTCTATGTAAATCCTGGCAATGAAACCATTTTTTGGCTTGTTGGGGCTTGACCCAGGTTCAGAGTTAATTAGCCAAACAAATCCCTATACTACTGGCCCTTTAGGCATTAGTCTACAGAGCATGGACTGAGGTCTCACCCGAAGTAGTATGGGAGGGTGCTAGAACCTGGTTTCCACACCCTTGAGATGTCTAAGAGCTTCGACTGGACCACTGTTTGTTCTTGTGTGTAGGTTTCTTCATGCACTTTTTGTTCCTCGCGGCCTAATACACTACCTTCCCGCAACCCTAACCAGGGGATGTGGAGCTCCCATGTCGCACTCTGCACTATTACCCAAGATCTAACTTATCTTCCAGTACAAGCTAACTACCTTGCTTACTTGAATGTATTAAGTTATAATTAGTGATACAAAACATTCATACAGGTTCATGTAGTAAATAATAGTATACTTGCAAATTAAATCCAATCATGCATTAAACCAGGAAAAGGTACACAAAAATATAGTAAAACTTCTCTTTATTGATTCTCCCAATAGTTACATACCCGACCTATCCTGCGCACTCATTTGCAGGGGTCTGCATACTTAGCTGTGGACTACTAGGCCTCTGTGCACTCAGTTGCAGAGCCTTCTCCTACTCTATGACCCACAGACACACTCTACACTTTGACTCAATCACTTAGATTTCTCATCTTATTCTCTTCTATCTTCTATTATTTCTCTTATACACTTAGAGCCTCACTCTATTTATATAATCCCATGGTCTGCGGACCATGGGTAGGTCTATCCCGCTGGCATTACATTACAAAAACTAGGGCGGACAACCCTGTGACTCTATTATAATTTCGCACCCCGCGCCCACAATTCGCGGAGCTTTCACAAGAAGACTCAGTCAAAACTTGGGCCTTAATCCCTAAAACATACCTTGGGGGGCATTCCATGCCCAACATCATCCCTAGCTTGAGGATTAAAACTTTTACAGATATGGTAGACCCTTACATAATGAAGGAAAGAATGTTGCAGTTGATTGCTTTAGAGGAAGATAGATTTATAGTAGGATTTCATCAGTAGGTACAAAAAGAAGGAGAAAAGGCCTGGCATGATAGACATATTAAGTAGAAGAAGTTTCGAGTAGGAGACCTTGTTCTCCTTTATGATAGTGAGTTTGTAAAATTTCCAATAAATTTCAATATGCATTGGTTGGGCCTATACATTATCAAGCATATTACTGATGGAGGTGCAATTCAATTAGCAAAGTTAAATGGAGAATTGATTTAGGGAAGAGTAAATGGAAGAAGGTTGAATTTTTACAGGGATAATCCTATCCCTACAGCCTCGCTTTAATGAAGAAAGGAGAAGATTCTTAGTTCCACCTATAGTTGAAAGTGGACACTGGACTATAAACAACGCTTCAAAGAGCTTCGACGTAGGAAGTTACTTCACTACATTCTAAATCATGTCAAAGTGCATAGGATCTATGATGTAAGAGGGGTTATTCTCTACACTATAGGATGCATCAAAGTTTGCCAAAAAAATGTGATCATTAAAAGGGAAAGTTAATGTTAAAACACGTAGAAAGTGATATTTATGTGGACAGATTGGCAAGATCTAGGGATAGATATCTAGTTAATGAACACAGTCTGAGCTAATGATGGGATAAGAAATTCAGAATTGTTATAAAAAGTCACCTCCTTCCCAGACTTGGCACTTTTCTCAATTGACAATTAAAGTGTTGTTGTTGCAAAGAGATTATGGAAATTTTCAATGTCGTATGTCATTTGAGTGTTCTTGGGAATAAATTATTCACAATTTTAGTGAGAAGGGCTTACTTGGAATCATGGAAGAAGTCACAACAATCATTGATATGCCTGCAGTAGCATCAGCCATAGTAGCATCATCATGAACATAGTAGAGATCCCCATCAAAGAAACCAACCATGGAATAGAGAAAAAATAAGAAAGAAGATACGAAACATGTCAAACCTCAAAAAAAACTCCAGCATGTCAGAGATAGTGAGGAAGAAGAGGAGTAAGCGTAGTAGATGGAAACAAATGGCACCACATTTCCATTGCCTCTACCACCATAAATTCCACCAAGAAAACTAAATGTTAAACTAGTGAAAGACTTGAAGGATGTGATGTTTGGCACCTTCACACCCCTATTGTTAGAATCAGTGTCATTGTTGGAGAATTCCTGGGGAAAATTTCATAGCTGAAGTTCGTAGGCTATGAATTAAATGACCGAAAGAAATACCCACAGTTCGCACCAGAACGATATTTGAAACAAGTAAACTACTTGAAGAGTGGTGTGATGAAGTTAGAGCCGCAATAGTGGGTGAATGCATTGGAACAATTAGGATTAATGAACATGTTAAATTTGTTGCACTTCAACAGAAGCTTGGGAAGCATGGTTTGTGTACAACAACTGCTTGTGCTGGTGCACAATGGATGTTGTTATATTACTTATTACTTCCATGACTACCCCACGTGCGGGGAAGGGGGGGGGGGTTACAGTGGGGGCGGTCGGGGGCATCACCCCGGATTTTCTTTTTGGGACCCTATATTAGGTGGGCAGAGCTACCTATGGTTTTTTGCATGGATTTCGCACATGGTTTTTGGCATGATGGTTTTCAGTCCATGGTATTTTTTAGATCTAGTGAAGGGTACAATTATGTTTAAATCTAGGGTTAATGGATTGGGGTTTATGGATGCTTCAACATGTATATATATGTATTGTAACATTGAAAGGAATATAATGAAAAATCAATCTGGTAGTCCCGGTTTTGGGATCTAGGTGAAAATCTCTATGTATGTCTATTTTATGTTTTATTCTCTCGCCATTGTTTATTTTCTATTTTTAGAATTCATATCCAAGTAATTTATGTACGGGGTTAAAACCTACATGGATGGGGAAGAGGATCCTTATAGACCTAATATTGATATGGAGAATCATGAGACTACTGTATCAAGGGCAGAACCCCGCAGAAGAATTTGTTGGAAAAGATCAGGACCATGCCATAATCGAAAGAATGAAGAAGAAGTTTGGACTCACGAAAAGGAAGTGAGGATATGACATAAACTCAATAAGTGACCAAGGGGTTCACTTTGTAGCACACATATTGGCTGGGAAGATCATGAGAAAGTGTCGAGCTAATGAAATCCCTCTGTGGTAGTTTCATTAGCTATGTAATGTGCCAATGGGGTTCTGTACAACTAGGCCAAATACCTTTCCAAATAATTTATGGACGAAAACCATGAGGTCCAGGTGAAAGGTACCACATTCCATTATGCATGGTTGATATTGATAATTACAACATGGAGAGAGCTGAAGGATTAGTAGTTAGTTTCATCCAATAGCTTCAAATGTTTTTAAAGTTGCGCGGTATGCCTCATTCTGGTATACCCTTCAACCATCGTGAGAAATCGAGAACAATATGTTTTTTGTATTAGATCATATGGACTTACATATGTTAGTGAACCAACATCCTCGCCTTTTTCCAAGCTTATACGAACAGTATAGCACTATCGTGAAGTTTAAGGTCGATTTCCACAAAGTGTATATACAGGCTCATAGGGACACAAATAAGAAATGACATCCCCTATCACACTTAGTAACTAAATATGATCTCTTAGCGTAGGTATAATAGTGGCCAGCAAAATGGATGACTCCACTAGAAACATAGGAAGAATATAGTGTGACAGAGGAGGACACAACACATCATGGAGAAGTTAGTGGAAAGGACAAAGAGAAGGATGAGCATGACTTAGAGAAAGAAGAGCAACATGACAAGAGTCACCAGGATCCTCTTGAAGGAGATGAGAAGAATAAGGAGTCAAAAAAGATAGAGGCAGAACCCATTTTCGCAAAAAAGAGGGAGACAGGTGTCGAAGTTTCCTAAACAAGAAAAAAGAAGTAGAAGGCAGATAAGACGAAGGTTATAACACCAGTGGTCCTCTCTAAAGGGGACTTAGTACAAATTAGGGACAGGATATAGGAAGCAATGAGAGAATCATGGATAAAGTTAAAAGATCCTTATGATGCACTTCTAATAGGTGTTGAAGAGTGGATTCCATAACTAAAAATACTGGCACAAATAGTTAGACAACCAACACAAGTTGTGGAGAAAATTGGATAAGAAAGGAAAATAGAGCCTACACTTACAGTGGGGTTAGCATCGATACTTGTTGGAGCCCTGCATTTTGAATCTACTGAGGTTTAGCAGCAAGCTAAAGAATGGAGGAATTTCAACATGGAAATGATAGCACTACCATTGCAGTTATTACAATAGCAGCACTTGGAAATAATAGAGGAGTTGAAGCCATGCGAACAACACACCTCACAGCTAAACATTCAGGTAGAAAGAGAGTGGGGTTCACTACAGCAGAAGCTTGACCAAATGATCAAGGAGAGGGACCAAGTAATTCAACAACAGCATAAGATCAAGGAAGTGGTTAAAGATACATGCAAAGATATTATGGACCTTGATGTCCGAGATGAAGAGCCAGTGGAGGACAAGGTGACAAAGCTCGGCCTTGCAGTTAAAGGATACAAGGAGAAAATCACTGCAGTACAATTTAAATATGAAATGCATATTAGTGAGTTACAAATGACACTGCAGCCAACCATGCCACAGGAAGTAAGAGAACAGAGGGAGATCCACCTAAAGGATGAAGTGGGCAACATCTTCACAACAATGGTAGACTATGGGAAGCTTCTAGATGAGTGCTTACATATTGGGACTTCGCTACAAGAAGATTCAAAAGTGTATAAATTATACGAAGATATTCAGAAGAAGCAGTAGCCGCTGGAAGAGATTTTGGAAACTATGAATACCTTACCAATCTTGCAGAAGCTCACCAAGTGCAATGAGGGAAATTCCCTTTAGAATAAAATAGAAGAACTGAGGAAGGAAGAACATTTTTTGGTAGAGAGAACTTAGCCATGGAAGGATGTGGCTCTCCAACATTCATTGGTGGTAGATGAGAAGCTTTAAGAGCTTTGAGAGAGGGTAATAATAGTGATATAAAAGGCTATAGAGCCTCTGACAAAAATACTATTGGAAGAGGTGCGTAGCAAAGAGAAGTAGTTCACAGAGACTCTGCAGTAGTTCAACAATACCTAAAATAGTATTGCAGCAAAATTAGAGGCAAATCAGCTGAGTGAATTAGGATAAGTCACATCTGAGTGTTCTTGGCCTGTTGGGTGTAGCCCAACTTACCCTAGATCTCTGCAAAGACTCCGCATTTTGTGGATGCGAGCACACAACAGATTACGAAGTGGACCACGCTATAGACCAACTTGAATATACTGCATGGTATAAGGGCTTTAGGATAGGGCAAAGCCCCTTATTTTTGTAATAATGTAAAAGATAAATGGGTTTTGAGACCATAGCTACTTGTATTAGGGAGTCCATGGTATTTGGACTATGGTATTGTAATGATGTACCCTTGAATGTAATAATATATATAGGGTCAAATAATAAGAAGAAGAAAAAAAATGTTATGATCCAGATTTGGGCTATAGTTGAATTCTTATGATCACTAGTTGGAAGAAGAGGCGAGGCTCTTTAGTTGAGTGCGTAGAGGCCTCAGTCTATAGATGAGTGCCCAAATGACTTGCAATGCAGTGCGTAGGTCAAGAACTATTTTTCGTATGAAGAATAATTATATTAGCAATAGTTCTTCTGGATGTAGCCCCACATTGGGGTGAACCACAATAAAATTGGTGTCTTCATGTGTATATTTTCTTACTATCTATTGTAGCATAGAAGTTTATTACAATTGCACTTTATTTCAGCATAGTAATTATTTATGGTTTTATATTATATGTCTAAGTGATTACTGTAATGTGGTGAAGTGATTTATGAATGGTAAGAGTAAGAAAACATAATAATACCACATCTCCACATCCCTGAAGGTTGCAAAAACCTAGTTCTACATCCTCCCATAGTCACTTCAGGTGAGACTGCAATATGCTTGCAGGTCGTTGCCGAAAGGACTAGTGATTGAGGGTTTTGTTGGTGCACAGTATAGATTGAACCTGGGTTGGCTAAAATAATAACCAAGAAGTGGAAGCTTTGAGGCGAGGGTATAAGCATTGTAATTTTTTTTCATGATTAATGGAAACACATGTTCCTTCCCTGTATGAATTTGTATTAAACCTGATATATGGTTGGTTCTATTATATTTTGATCTAACAATCTTCTGAGGAAGGTCACTTTTTGTCTCTGTTTTTTGTGGTTGTGTATAGGGATCAAGATCAAGTGTGGACGATGTAAATCACTTGCAATATATAGAACCGACTTCCTGATGATTTTTTGATCATTTGGGTTGGGAAACTATTATATCTCTATTGGTCTTTCCTTTTGTTGTCTGGTGATCTCAATATGGCACAAGATGATGGAGGAGTAGCTCCTTTCATAATAAAATGCAACAGGTTGTGAGAATACCAAGAAATTTTTCCATCGTGAGACTCTTTATATCATACATCACTTCAGTATTATATATTTTAGTATTAAATGTCATGGGTAGATATCTTAAGACCTTTTGAACAATTATATCTTCTTTAATAGCTTCACCAAGTCCCCTAATCATATTGGTTACTTCATAAACTCTGACGAATTATTCTACGATACTTTCTTCTTCACTCACTTTTAAGCTTTCAAACTTCATTCTGAATGTTTGAAGTTTGGCTTGCTTGACTTTATCATCTCCTTCATGACTCTGATTAAGCTTTACCCATACTCCCTTAGTAAACTTACAATGCATAAATTTTACAAGTTCATATTGACTAAAGCCAAAGAGAATCACATTCTTGCCTTTAACATTATTTCCATACATATTTTTACCATTTTCATTAGTGGGAGGGACATCATGTACATCATAATCTACCAGTACAGAGCTCCAAAAATCGACTCCTAGGGACATTAGATAGGCTTCCATCCTAACTTTCCAAAAGCCATAGTTTGTCCCATAAAATACTGATATCTTACTTGAGTAAGTATCCTGACTCTCTTGCCTAAAAATAATTCCTTATGGATCTAACTTCCAGTAGTTATATTGTTCCCTAAGTATCTTGGCTCTTATACGAATTGTTGGAACAAGGAATTAATGAGAGGGTGGGTAATCAGTAATTATGAGGTTCTTAAGATTTTAATCACAAATATTTAATTCTTTTCACTACTGTCGGTTACTTGAGAGAACATTACAATAAAAATGAACAACAAGATAAGACATTCACATGTGCACACAATCCATCAAACGAGCGGCACACACATATTAACACAAGTATTCTTACAAGGAAATCCAAGGAGAGAAAACCACCAATATGTTTGTTAATATGATGTAATTTAATCACCCACTTAATTACATCAAGTTGTTTGTGCTCACCCACTCACAGGAGGCCCCAACCTCCTTCAAACAACAAGAAAATACTTTCCTAGAGGCACTAAGCTCTTATGAATGTAGATGCCTACCTACTCTAGCAATTTTTCTACTTTTCATACAATTTTCAAATCGAAAACAGAGGCAAACACATATACACAGAAATATGAATCTGGTCTACTACAATACCAGCTCCTCTCTTTCAACTCTGCATATCTTCTCTATATTTTTCTCTCTACTACTCCACAAGCCCCATTCACAACCCTCTACAACATTGTATCTTAGTTGAACATTTGGTCCAGTCACCCTTTCCTTTACACACTCACTGTAGTACACTCTTTAGCTCACAACAATTCTACACTCCCCTCCTTGATAAATGGAAATCCTCTACTTTGTTCCTCTGATGCACTAGGAGCAATGTTGTATCTATTTTCCATTACACACTACCTGAGAGTATACTCATGATGGCTCTCCATGCTGATTTTACATCGAATTTATTGGCCGCTATAGTTTCATTAAACCACAAAATGGGAATCTATGTGTTTTCTACTCTTCAACAACTGCAGTTGTAGTATAATTATTGCAAATAATGGCCCCTTGAGGGTCTCCCATATTAATAATAAATTACCATTCAAATTGAACCTTACTACAAGGCACTTACATGCTTATTAATTTGGCTACAATGATCAAAGTGTACTCCAACATGGCTCTATTCTTTCGTGGTCAAATTCACTATACCTGAGACTCTATTATTCTTTTATTTCCAAGTTGCATGCAAGTAATGTCAGAGAGACTTTCTTTAGTTCAGAATTGATTTCAAGTCACCATTAATCAAATGGAAATAACCTCTATGTGCACATTTACTATCAGATGTCGATTCATCCATGCATTTAAACATATGCCCAACAATGAGTTGAAATCCTAGATCCCTGCAAGCCCATAAATTCTTATAAAATGGATTGTATTCACCTTAGAGTATTTCAAGCTTCTGACCTAGCCCACTAGTGCTTTAGCACCTCTCCCTTCGCTCCTCTACGTATTTCCTTCATAGGACCGAGTGTTGTGACCTACGGCCAAGCCTTTAGGCACTAGACCTCTCTGCCACCCTACAAGGTCTAAACTCGCTTTGTTACAATTCTATGTGCCCCTAGTTCTTTATTCTCAATATAACCTTGTGACAACACTTTAATTCTTAGCTCTCTATCCTAGTGCTTCCACAAAATTCTTTTAACAAAACATTGTAGGGGTTTTAATTTCCTAGGTATGTCGATTGCTAAGGTGACATCATGCTGATGTCATCCATGCCACATGTCAATATGTGGGAGGTGTATGTGTCACCCATATATGAGCCTTTTGGGTAGCAAAAAACACCTGCCATGTGTCCATTATTATTCCATGTTGACATTATCTCCGACCATCAATATGCTTCCACCTCTATTGTTGAAAGAGAGAGAAATGTTCCCTCGATCCTTGGTTTTGCAAGTGATTTCCTTTATAATGGTTCAATGTGCTTATGACCTGGTGCCAAATCTAATGCTCGAAGGCCTCAATCCCAACGCTTTTCAATAATTCCAATTATTAAATTTTACAGGATTATGGAGTTTCAGGCTTCTGCCACCTGCTCCTGAGCGCACTACTATGGGCTTCTAGGACTTCCAAGGTTCTAAGCTTCCAAGCTTTCAGACTCTATTCCTGCAACTCGTGCTTCATTTCATCCTAGGTCTCTTTTAAGTATGCCTTTTGTGTTTCCGAGCTTTTGTGCCTTGTTCCCACGACCCCTTCTTCATGTCATCCTGAGTCTCATTTAAATAAGCCTCTGGGCTTTCAGGCTTCTGGACCATCTAGGCACTGCTATTATGGCTTTGAGATCCTTACCTTGACCAGCCATAAATTTTGATCTAGAGGGCCATTGTAGACTTTAGCATACCATTAGAAATATATTTCCAAGATCCATCCAACTATGTCATTTCTAGGAGCATCCAAGCTAAAAATATGTGACAAAATCTCTTCCAAAGTCTGGGACTCCTCAACCATCATAGTCATATTTTTATGGCTTCTCCACTAAGCCTTGTATTATGGTGATTCTCTATAGAATATCGCAGCAACCATGGGATTCCCACGGAATAACCTACTCACCAATGCTAACATCTATTACTTCTATCCTTCATGCCAACATACCAGGTGCCACCTAGTTGACATCAATGCCAACATACTAGGTGCCACTAACTATTTATTCAATGTCAATTGTCCAACAGTAAGAATAGTGTACTTTGAAGGGGAATATAACACTAAATATAAATATCAAGTCTTTGAACAGCCTTAAAATTCCAACAATTTGTAGTTATAGTGCTAAAGAAAAAATACCTATAATTGTTTTCAACCATAGCATTAAAGATAAAATATCATGACTTAGAAAAACCTTAAATTTTTGACAATTTTTCAACCATCGAACTAAATCCAAAGATTATGACTACAAAAGCCTTAAGTTTTCAACATATTTCAAGCATGACATTATGGAAAAAATTTATGGCTAAAAAATATTTTAAAATAAACACCTGAAAGAAATAGTCATTATACCAAGAATAAATTCTTTTTTAAATGCTAAAAGTATAGTGATTTCAAAATCTTAGTGTAAGACAACTTAACACATTGCAACAAAAATTAAAAATCAACAATGATATTGACACACAGTGTAGGCGAACTTGAACCATGGTAATGAAAACTTAAAGACCAACCATGAAATTAATGCATTGTAGGGGTCAACTCGATCCATTATAATGAAAACCTTAAAATCAAATATCAAATTGACACATAATGACATCATATTGCTAGTAGAGAATCAACACAGACTCTACAAATAATAATAATAATAATAATAA
>APFE030114826.1:135107-152647 GCA_000404065.3 Pinus taeda | reverse complement strand
TTTATCTGTATGGAAGTATTAATTAATGATATATAAATATATAAAAAAACCTAACCTGGAAATATTAATGTTATTATTTTTGTTAAGCTTGACAAAAAAATTAAAATTTCATTATAAAAAAAACATTGCGAAGAAGAGCAAATGATGCAAGTTTGGAAGACCCTTAAAAAAACAAACATCTTAGGACAAAAAACAAGAAGAGGAACAATACAACTTGAAAAATGGTTAAATAATGGGCATTTAAAAAAAAATTGTGCATACTTAGGACATAATAAAATTTAAAGTGTCAAAATAATGCCTTAAAAAATGTTGATGTTTTTCAAAATCCGCATGAAAATCACCAACATTTAAAAAAAAACCACACTTAATACATTAGAAAATTTAAAGTGTAAGAAATAAGACCTCTAAAAAAAGGGGTTGATGTTGCATCAACACTTTTCAAAATTACCATGAAAATCACTAACATTTAAAAAAATGTTCATACTTGATACATATGAAAATTTAAAGTGCCAAAAATATGAAACAAAAAAAAGGTGTATTTTGAATTAGCACTTTTCAAAATCGGATCATTTTTTTCTACCTAAAAAAATGGGTAATCAGTAAAGTTTGCATTTGATCTATAATTATGTTGCACGTGGAAAGAATAAATTATGTCCCTAAAAGTCAAATTAGAAGAAGCAAACCGAAAAGAAGAAGCTCTTAGTGATACAATCCATGAACGGGAAGAAAATTGTTAGAGTCTTGAGGTAGAAGTTGTCTCTATGAGAACAGATCCTGAGAGACTGGAGACTAAGAAGAGTGTAAATAAAAAGTTTTTTGAAGGGATAAGAAAGCAAGATCAAATTTTGAACAATCAAAGGTCTCCAGAAAACAAGACAGGTCTGGGATATTCTAGACCACAAGAATCTTCTATGAGAAATATGAACTTCAGGTCCATAGGATTTAAGGAACCTCAAAGCTATGTAAAGGTGCATCAATAAATAATCAAGGAAAATAAAAAGGTAGCAAGTATGAGAGGAGCCCATCACTAAAACAAGAATTCCAACTCCTCAAAGGAGTCATACCAATGGAGAATGAATCAAACAACAAGACAACAAAGTTACCTTCATGTACAAGTTCATGAACTTTCCAACTTCAGATACTCTAATTTATTTTATGGTCATTGTTATAAATTCCATACCTTTGGACATAAATTTATTGATTGTAGAAGGGTTGATTTTGAAAGTGATGAAAAATTCAGGTACAATAAGCATGAAAATTATAGATCTCAAAGCTCTCCTCCCAGAAATAGAAATCCCTTCTCTCCCCTGATGGATGATGTTGAATGCTTCACATGTAATAATTTTGAGCACAAGGAAAGTGAATGTAGAATAATATATAAGTATCCATCTAAATCCTAAAGTGATTAGCAACAAATTTTTCCAAAGGATAAGAAATATTGGAAATGTAAGCCTAGAAAGAGAATGGACTGTGGAATTTCTTTGTCAACACATGATAAAGAAAAAATATGGTATGTGGATATTCGTTGTTCCAAGCATATGAATGGGGATAAAAGTAAATTATTGTCTCTAAAATAAAAGGAAAAAGGGAACAATGTCACATTTGGCAACAATGCTCTAGCAAAAATTAAGGGCAAGGGCATAGTCAGTCTTGACGAAAAAACTAAAGCTCTAAATGTATTGTATGTATTGGGTCTCAATGACAACTTGTTTACTGTGAGCTAAATGTGTGATAATGGCTATAATTTGACCTTTCAATCCAAATATTGTGATATCTGGCATGAAAATAATGGAAATTTAGTGGGAAAGGAAGTCACAACTCCTAATAATGTATATGTGTTTGATGATTCTAGAGGAAGCTATTATTTGAGCAAGAAAAATGAAATCCGGTTGTTGCATAGGTGACTTGGTCATATGCATTTTCATAGTTTGATAAAAGTCAACATAATAGAATATATAAGAGGATTTCTAAGACTATCAAGACCTGATAATTCAATATGCATGTCTTGTCAATTTGGCGAGCATACCACGACGCGTTTCAAGACTAAGGAGTTATATTCATCTAAACCTCTAGAGCTAATTCACATAGATATTTGTGGCCTGACCAAGACAAAAATCCCAATAGGACAAAGGTATTTTATGTTCCTTATTGATGATTTTACCAGATCCACATGGATCATTCTCTTAAAAGAAAAATCATCAGCACTTAAATTTTTTAAGACATTTAAAGCTTAGGTAGAGAATGAGAAAGATATAAAGATCAAATGCTTAAGATCGAACAGAGGAGGAGAATGCACTTCAAGAGAATTTTAAGAATATTATGAAGAGCATGGCATAAGGAGGTAGTATTCTCTAGCCATAACTCCACAAAAAAATGGAGTATTTGAGAGAAAGAATAGGACAATCCAAGAGATGGCTAGCGCTATGATGGATGAAGCATATGTACCTCACACCTTTTGGGGAGACTCAGCACAAGCAGAAGTGTACCTAACATATAGAACAAAACTCAGACCTAATAGTGATAAGACTCCATACGATTTATGGAAGGGGAGACCTGCATCAATAAAGCACTACAAGGTGTTTGGGAGAAAAATTTTGTCAAAAAAAATGATAAAGTCTTGGAAAATTTGATTCTTTCACTGATGAGGGTATATTTCTAGGGTACTCAACACAAAGTAAAGGTTAAACATGCTAAAAAAATATAAAAAAGAGAGTGGAAGACTGCATTAATATACTAGTGGACGAAATAATTCCAAAATAAAAGTCTTCTAAAGGAGACATGAACTTAGATGGAGAAGAAAGTTTAGCCACCAGACTTTCAGATCAAGAAAAAACAGAGGCAGATGACGAATATGAAGAAATAATTACAACACCAAGGTCCAAATATCCCTCAAGATACGCACAAAAAAAAACATCCAGAGAGCCAAATTCTTGGTGATTGAAGACTTGTTATTCAAACTACGAAGAGATTCCTTGGTAGCCCAAGTTGCGTAAACTTACTATCTTCTATCTCAAATTGAGCCCAAGAATCCCATTCAAGAAAGCGAGGATAAATCCAGTATAAAGAAAATGAATGAAGAGTTGGATCAGATCCAGATGAATGACACTTAGGAGTTTGTTTCAAGACCCAATGAGAAAAATGTCACAGGCACCAAATGGGTCTTAAAAAATAAGCTAAATGAGAAAGTTCAAGTGGTTAGTAACAAGGCTCTCCTAGTGCCTAAATAGAGGGAGTATATTTAAAAGAAACCTTTGCACCTATAGCAATACTAGAAGCTATCAAAATGATTCTTGCTTTTTCCTGTCATAAAAACATCAATGTGTATTATATGGATTTGAAGTCATCATTTCTCAATGGAGATCTGGAAGAAGAAGTTTATATTGAGCAGAGAGAGGGATTCATGCTCGCTGAAAATGAAGGGTTTGTGTGAAAAATAAAAAAGGACTTATATGGACTAACACAAGCCCCCAAATCTTGGTATGCAAGACTGGATAGATACCTTTAGCAAAAAATCTTCAAGAGGGGGACTATAGATAGCAATTTGTATATAAAATTTGAATATGACCACCTACTAATTGTGGGAGTGTATGTGGATGACGTAATCTTTCACAGCAATATGGAGTAATTGGGACATAAATTTGAAAATTGTATGCATACAATTTTTGAGATGTCCATAAATAGGAGAACTATTATTTTTCTTAGGATTGCAAATTTTTCAATCAAAATATGGGGTATTTATCTCCTAATCCAGATACTTGTGAGAAACTATGAAGAAATTTGGACTGGAAGATTGAAAGTTGGTTAGCACCCCCATGCTTACAAGCTATACGTTATGTAAAGAAGATGAGACACATATAGTTAATCAGATTGTCTACAGAATTATGATAGTAAGCTTGTTATATCTCATAGAATCTAGATAATATATCATGCAAGTAGTAGGCCTAGTGGCCATATTTCAAGCCTGCCCTAACGAAATTCATATCATTATTGTCAAAAGGATATTTAAATATTTGTAGGACACAACAAAATATGGGTTGTGGTATGCTAGAAGCAGAAAGTTTAGATTAAAGGCCTATACTGATGTTGATTGGGTAAGAAGTATTGATGACAGGAAGAGAACCTCTAGTGCAACATCTTTTTTGGGAGATTACTTAGTGTCCTCAGTTAGCTAGAAACAAGACTCCATTTCTATATCAATTGTTGAAGTAGAGTATATTGCAGTTGCCACTTGTTGCTTGCGAATTCTCTATATGAAGTAGATATTAGAGGACATTAAGGTAGAGTTGAATGATCCAATTCCAATCATGTGTGACAACACTAGTGCTATTAACATCTCTAAAAATCACAACATGCACTCAAATACTAAGCACATTCATATCAAGTTTCATTTCTTAAGATAATAGGTTATTGCTAATGTTGTTCGACTTGAATATGTGAGGCCCTAAATTAGGAATTTAATAGGGTCTAACCAATATTATGATCAAAATAACTATGGAGTCCCTGATTCGAATAGAATTAATGCTCAAAATATACTATTATCTGTGTAGTTTTTAAATAGAATTTATCAATTTTACTATTGAGTACCTACATGGGGTTCTATGGTTGAAGATGTTTCTAATCTACCATGGATCTCTCTCCTCATCTTGATACCAAAATGATCAAAACCTCCCTTCCAAATGAAGAACAATATCAGTACCCAGTTCTAAAGTACTTCAAATTCGAGGTACTCTGGCCCATGTGCCCAAAATTTCCAGAACAATTAAAGCTCAATTCCCTTTGTAGTGACTTTTTTATAAATTCATCCTCTTTGTAAAACCTCCCCCCTTCAAGAATTCCCTCCTCATCTCCCTTATAGGCTCAATTCCACCATCTCAATATCTTCGTTGCCCATGCATATTATCTTCTTGACTCCTCTCCATTACTTGCCACCAACAATGTCTTTTATGACCTTAGTTTGTATGTCTTCCCTGTGTTTTATTATATATATAATATATATATATATATATATATATATATAACATGGCTCATGAATTGAGGTTTCTGCTTTTATTATTATTCTTTTGATTGAATAAATTTTATAGTATGGTTTTTTTTGTTTAGTTAATACAATATTTTGTGAATATGTTAATTATTTTAATTATAGATTTTTAACAATTCACTTTAAAATAAATTATTTTATTTACTAATTAAATTATAAATCATAATTCATTATTTATTATTAATATATATATATAATATATATATATATATATATATATATATATATATATATATATATATATATATATATATATTAAAAGATTAATCATATATATAGATATATACAGGTGGTATATATAAAAGGCCTCACTCGATATATTTATTAAATTATGGTGAGTTAGGAATTTACTTCGATAATTGATTTATTAACCTAACTTAGATATTTTTCAATATTAGTTGGTATGTATACTAGTGCAATACATGTGGTTCATGCATATGTAGCTATAATATGAATGCCACGTATGCATGCTAATATTCACATCTTTAAGAATCATGTCATGCACTCAAACACTAAGCACATTCATATCAAGTTTCATTTCTTAACATAACAGATCGCTACTGGTGTTGTTTGACATTAATATGTGACCACTAAAGAACAACTTGCAGACATCTTTACTAAGCCACTTGTAATAAATCCCTTTGTGTATCTCCAACAGTAGATAGGAGTGGTGACTCCTCCTCCCAAATGATTCAATTACAATGAATATTGGCAGCTACTCAACTTGAAGGACCAATTGAAGAGTAGGTTGTAGTGTTTCATAGGGAGACTTCAGAAGGATCATTTTCAATTGATGACAAAGGGGGAAAATATTAGTAATTCCATGGAGAAGAACAACGATGAAGAAAACCATGATTGGTTTCACAGGGAGATTAGTTTGTTACCATCAATTCCAAAGGTGGAGATTGTTGGAAAATAGGTATTGTCTAAAATCTTGGTGGAACTTGTTATGTTGTCATTCATGTCAACCAAATGAGCATCGAGGTCAGAGGAAAAAGACGTTTGAATTGATGATCATGTTGTTGAGGGGGAGTCCCATGGTTGTTGTAGTGTTTTGTAGAGAATCATAATAGTAGTAGACTTAATAGAGAATCCATAAAACAAAGGCTATGATGGCTGGGGAGTCCCATAATTTGGAGGAAATCATGTCTCAATAGATCAGCTCAGTTTCTCCTATAAGTGGCATAGTTGTAAATTTCCTTTAAAGACCATTCCAATAGTATGTGGAAGTCTATAAATGACCCTCTCGAACAAAAGTTATGATTAGTCAAAGTAAGGAAGTTGAAGCCCTTACTAGCAGTTCCTAGAAACCTGGAAATCTTGACAGCTCAGACGCTCATTTAAAAATGTTATGGTATTTCATTGAGTTGGGGTAGTGAGAAACCCGGAACCCCGAAAGGCCTAGATGCTCAAAGGCTTACTTAAAATGTGATGGGATTAAATTAAGATTGGGTAGTAGGAAGCCCAAAACCCTAGAAGCCTAGAACCATGGAAGTTTATTTAAAAGGGGTTAGGGGATGGCATCAAACTAAGGTAGCAGGATTATTACCTAGAAACCTGAGTCCCAGAAGCCTGAAATCCTAGAAGCCTGTAAGGAATAAAAGAGGAGGATAAAGTGTCAAGAGTTTGCGGCAAATAACAAAGATGGGTTCAAACATTCTTGGCGAAATTTGACAGTCTCTCAAATATCGATAGACATGCCCTAGACTTGCTTTTGTAAATATTTCATGTGTTATGGTGACCAAGGACCTTCGAGTCATGAATAAGGCTAAACAGTACGCGAAAGAATTTAAAGGGACTTAGGCCAAAATGCGCCAAGGAAAGTGCTAAGGAAAGGTGGACCAGTTCCCAAAAGCCCAGAAGCCTGTAGCTCTTGTGAAATTGTAATTAAAGAAAAGTTACATGCATCAAGGCTTTCAGGATCTAACTCATATAGTGGCATATGTTTAAAAAATATAGATGAGTGGGTATGTCCTTCTGTCACAGTCATGGATGAGTCGACAAATACACTTCATAGTATACAGATATTGTATGGGTTTGTAGCTGAAAGTAAATGAATGTGGATAGGTTGGTGCCATTGTAATAATGACAACTAATCAAAAAAGCCATCATTTGCTTCACTTACACACCATGAGAAATTTAATGAGGAAGATGGCCCAAGAACTCCATACAGTGAGATTATGAGCTCTGATGGTTTGTTGCAGTTGGAGTAAGAAGAAGAGACATACCTTAAGTACATGTAGAGATTTGTGGCCAATTATGAGAAATGGAGAACCAGGTGATCTATGCAGGATGAATTCAATAAAGGTTCTTTTTGAGTGTGCATGGCAGATTAGGATTAAATTCTCAATTATGGAGAATCCACATGTGTCCATTCTTATATTTAATACCATTGAAGTGGCCTTTTAGTGTTGATGGGATAGTAGCATATAGTACCATTTTGAAGCACACTATCATGCACTTAGCAGCAGACACAATAGGATAAAAAAAAAAGACAACATCGTGCTTCTCAGAGTAGATGAATGAAACTTAGGGATTTCATTTGACAAAGGTGGTGGAATATAGTAGTTGTGGTGAGACTGAGTGAGTGAGAAGCAAAGAGTCAAGTGTTGAAAGATAACTATGTTAAAATTACAGTAGAGGGTCAAGACCAGAGTTGGTTGAGTAGTGAAGCTACAAAGCTAAAGGGAAGGAGATGGTAGAGTAGTAGATCACGTTTATATTTCTGAGCACATGTATTAGCATATGTTTTTAGTCTGGAAATTGTATTAAAAGTATAATAGTAGCAAGATCGGGTAGTGGCCTGCATTCATAAGAGGTTGGTCCCTCTTGGAAAGACTGAGTGAGTGAGATTGAGTGAGTGAGAAGTAGAGAGTTAAGTGTTGAGAGCTAACTATGTTTATGGTAGAGTAGAGGGATGAGACTAGAGTTGGTTGAGAAGTGAAGCTACAAAACTGAAGGGAAGGAGATGGTACAATAGTAGGTTAGGTTTATATCTCTGAGCACAATTATTAGCCTCTATTTCAGGTTTCAAAATTGCTTTAAAATTAGAATATTGGAAAGAGAAGGTAGTGGCCTACATTAATAAGAAGTTGGTGCCTCTCAGCAAGTGTTGTCTTCTGATATGAAGGGGGTTGAGGCCTCCTATGAGTGGGTGCTCACAAAAACTTAATCTAATTAAGTGGGTTCTTAATTTACATCAAAATAACAAACAAATTGGTGGTTTTCTCCCTTTTTGTCTCCATGTAAGAATACCTGTGTTAATATGTCTATTGCTCAACTAATGAACTATGTGATCTTATGAATGTTTTTCTTTCCTACATGTTTATATTGTATTTTGTTTTCTTTGATAAACAAATAGCAAAAGTCAAAGGAAATATAAGAATTGAGCATAAGATTTAATAACCACACAATTACCGATTCACCCCCTTCTCAGTAATTCCTTATTCTAACACTCTTATAAATTTCCATCGAATCTCCCCCCATGAGGTTGGTATCATCTACAATTGGGCATGATTTGCACTTTTGACTTCAGGAGAGAATCGAAGACTCAGAATTTGCCTAATACAAAGCTCATGCTTAATGTAGCTCAAAGAGTCAACAACAATAATGTAGAGATATGGGGAGAGTGGACAACCTTGGTGGACACCTTTGGAGGATTTAAAAAATTTGGTAAATATGCCATTGACAAGGGGGTAAATCCAAGGCGAGATGATACAAAGTGAAATCCATTCAATGAAGGTTATTTTCAAAAGCAATTTATTTAAAAATTTGAAGAGAAAACTATGCCTCACTCTATCAAAGGCATTTTTCAAATCTAGTTTGCTATTCATTCCTTTGTCCTTTCTTGATTTGCTTGACAGAATGGCTTCTTAGGGTAAAATAATGTTATAAAAAAATTTCATCCCCATAACAAATCCTCCTTGATTTTCATAAATTATGGATGGGAGTAACTTCTTAATTCTACCAGCAATAATTTTACAGATGATATTATAAGATACACTACATAAGGAGATTGGGTGAAATTTGGAGGAGAGATTTTATTCCTTTAGGATCAAAGCTAAAAAATATAAGTTAATTACTCCTCCTACGTAACCTTTCTTTACTGAATAACCAATCATTCTATAGAGGTATTTTTTAGTTGTTTCCCAAATTTATTCTTCTGAAGGGAGATGAATTAACTGACTATTTATTTCCTCAAAGATCACTTGATGGATTTTCTCCAGCATGTACTCTTCGAATTCTTCTAGTAGAGGGGAGATTTCTAAATATAAATTTTTGAAGTAGGTAGTGGATTCTTCCTTTATCTATTGAAATTCTTCGACCCTATTTCCATTAACGATAATGGTCTGCATAGATTTCTTCCTCTCTCTATTGATGGCCTATTTATGAGAAAATTTAGTGTTCTCATCTAGTGCCTAAAGCCAGACACTTCTTGAATTTATCCTCCAATATTCCTCCTCCTCCTTTAACATCAAATAGTAATTGTTAAAGGTAAGCTTTCCCTTTTGCAACATTTCAAGGGTCGCCACATTATTTTCCATTGAGGATTGGATCAAGCTTATAGTATGCTCCATTTTTTTATGGCTTCTTGTTTGTCACTCTACATGGATTTTTCCCACATCTTAATGCGGGTCTTATTAAGCCTTTTAATTTTTTGTTCCCATATCTTGATAGGAATTCCTTCAACCCATTGAGACCAAGTTTGAGAAACCAAGGAATGAAAATTTGGGAGCTAGAACCAAAGTGAACCACATCTAAAGGGGATGGAGACATAATCAAGAAGGCGAGAGTAGGTCAGGATGATGGGGTGATGACTTGAACCAATATAGGGGATGATATCAGATTTAATGGAGAGATTACATTGTAGAAAATAGTTAGAGATGAGAAAATGGTCCAACCTGGAAGCAATATGGTTGGGGCCCATTCTTTTATTTTTCTAGGTATATTTGAGGCCAAAGGGTTTGGGATCAAATAATTTGGAGTGAGATATTAAATCTTCCACAAACTCCTAGAAGGGATCTCAAATAGAAAACCCCATTTTTTTCTCAGTTTTGAAGAGAAGTATTGAAACCCCCTACTAAAATGTTTTTGACTTCAAACTTCGTGTCTTTTATCTCCTAGAGAGAATCACCTCATGTTGTTTTTCACGACAATGGACAAGCATGTAAATTTTAATACCTAAGCTTACCTAGTTTGATGACAAGTCAAGAAATGAGTTTGTGAACCAATGAACGTTATGAAGAGAGTTAAGAAGGTGGACCTGATTTGGGTCCCAAAAAGTGCATAAGACGCTTGGAATCCCTCTAGCACCGATAGCTACAGTACCACTTCCATTCCATATCTGATAATGGTGAATTTTTATATCTCGTTCTTGCAACTTAATTTCTTGCACTAGGATAATTGAGAGTTTATACTTATGAATTAGAGACTTGATTTCTAATCTTCTTTTCTTAGTCCCCATGCCTTAACAATTCTAGGTAATAATTAGCATTCTTTACTTTTGGAGGGTGGTGCCCCTTTGTTAGGGTCAATACTGACATTTCTCTTATTTCCTTTATTTCCCAGATCACCTAGTAGGATTCTTTCTAAAGTGGCCTTATTACAGGTCACTTTGTCGCATCAACCCAAAATTCCCACAAACTAGATCAATAAACATCCTTGAACATTTTTTCAAAATCCCGTCGCAAAGCCCTAAGCATCACTTCTCCAAAAAGTCTAATTTTATGGGAAAATCAGCCCAAAAGCATTGTTTTTAGCCCCAACACACCTTGTCTCCATACCCACCTATATTCATTGCATGTTTTATACCTCTTAGCCATTGTTTATTACCACTTGTTGCTCCCTTCTATAGTTGCATTGATTCTATAAATTGGGGAAAAATAATAATAATAATAAATTTGAAGCTTCCTCTTCCACAAGCTTCCAAGGTATTTTTAACTATTTACCATGGATAGAGAAATTGAATCCTATCTTGGAGACCTTATCTCTTATCCCTTGAGCTCATCTTCCCCTCTTAAGTGGATCTCAAGCCTAGATTGGTAATTGGATAAGAATTCCCAAACTACCACACTCTTATAAAATTATTTCCTCCCATAAGGTTTGGGTTGGCTTTTGGAGATTTATAGTGCCCTCATGTTGCTTCTTTAAACATAAAATTTTTCATCACATTCATGCATTAGGGTTGGTTTTGAGTTGTTCTTTGTGACAAGGAAGTACAAGTCAACTTGGGGAGAAATCTACAACATTAGCTTCTATTTATGGTTGTAAATTCTCTCCTATATTTATCAATACAAAGTGCATCTTGTTTTCCTATATTTGTTTATGTTATGTTTGCACTCATGTATTTCAGTGCCATGTTGATTCATTAAATAGAGATTTTATATTTTGCTACATAGATGTTGTGAATCCTTTTCTTGTTTTAGTCATGTGTGCCAGTTCTAATTATAGTATTTTGAGATAGAATTGGAGCTTACAAACGAAGAGGAAAGGAAAGCTTGCTACAGATTCTAGGTAGGCTTCTCCCCCATACTCTAATGTATCTAACGAAAAATTCATGATTTTTATCTTTTGTTGATCTATATCATACCAATAGATCTACATAATTCACCTTTGTTTGCAATCATGAAAACTCTACATAACAGGTCTGATGCTCAGTTTCCTTTTCTTTTTCAATTTGCTTGATTCGTATCTCCATATTAGTCTTCCTACCCAAGTGATGTGTTTAATGATCCTTTTCTCAAGCATTTTTTACCTCTAATTTTTCATTTGTTGAGCTTGTAAAATCATTACATACATCTCCTTCTCATGAGGAATGGAATTTCTCCTCCTCATCCAAGTAATCATCTTGAGAGAGATTTGTCTCTATGATAGCCTTCCCTTCAAGTGTGAAGATGGTCGACTTTTGAGGCATCAACGAGTTGCGAGTTAGGACTTCTTCTTCAGGAATTTGAAGGGCGATTTCCCGTTCCTCTACTATTGTGTTGAGTGTTTCATTCCTAATGCACAAGTTTCCTAGAATGTTTGGTTTACCTGTTCCTTCGCTGCTACCCTTGGATTTATTCTTGGGGAGCTAGGGGAGGGCCCAATTTTATTGATAATGCCGGATTTAATTCTCTAAATGAAGGTTTTGGCACTGAGATCCTTTCTTTCATTTTTATTTCTACTATTGATATTTGGACTTGCCTTGATAATCTTGATCCTAAATTGTTTTAGGGTAGTTCCTAGAGGAGTGGATGTAATCATGACAAATCTTACATTTGTAAGAAAGTTGGGCATAATCCACTTCTTAAATGTGGGTAGACTGAGATTGATTGTTATTGAGAGGCCCTTGTCTAGATCGACCTCAACACATATTTGAGTGCAAGAGAAGAGTCCATCTCAGAGTTCAACATAGTTTATACATTTCCCAAGGGTGTTTATGATCCTTCTGAAGGTAGCATCATTCCAACATTGCAATGGGAGAAAGGGTAACTTCTCCCAGAATAGGAAACTATAAGGGGCATCACAATCTAGGTTGAAGTTAGGGCTCTAGCAATCCAAATAAATCCCTTAAGCTCCCATGAAGTACGACCCACTTCTAAAGATCAAATATTGATCATAATTTTCCTCAAAATAAAAATTAAATAAGCCCATGTAATGGGAGGAGGAAGCGACCTCTCCTTTGATAAGGGGCTTGTAGTTGTTCACGATCCATTAATGCACAATTTTTGGGGAGGGTAAGAGCCCCATTAATTGCCTAATCAACCACCAATCTGCTAATTGGAGGGTGTGCAAGCAAGCTTGAGGGGAATAAATTTCAACCTTAGGGATCTCATCTAGCTTTTTGATGAGCTAGGATGTAGAGGATTTTTAAAATTAGGCTTGTTCCAAACTAAAGCATTAAAGTTAGCAATCTCCATATCTAGAGGAGGAGGGGAGGGGAGACTTGACATAGTTTACCATTGGCCCAAATGAGGGATTCTAGACAGATATCTAGAGCATGGATTCTATATAGATGTAGCCTGAAATGGGAACAAAGAACATCAACGAATTGGGAGGGAGGCCAAGGAATCTGGCAGGTAACCAGAAGCGCCTAGGGCTATAGGGCCACTGAGCATGGGAGAATACATCTAAGAGGATGCACAGAGTTACAGGTTGCAAATAGTAATATTAAAGATAAAATTAAAAATAATAATAATAAATCAAAATCATTTATAATAAACCAAAAGTAGTTTGAATGGTTTTAAGTGATGGTTATAATGCTTCAAGTGGTTGTAAATCATAGTAATAATGTTTCCACCCAAATTTCATTTAATTGGTGAGATATCATATCTAATGAATAGATTTTTTTTTGGTAATAAGAATATGTAATTTTGGTAATAACAATGATGATATATCTTAGTTTTTTATTATCCTTTTAATAAATAAAATTATATAATAATATAATTTATATCTTTGAAATAGGTCTAGAATTATTTTCTTTTTTAAATGTATTTGACAGTGATAGAAAATTTTGAAGCATCAAAAAGTGAAAATAATTTGAAACCCTAAATTTAACATTTGAGATTCTCATCACAAATTTTAATCAATAGTTTAAAAAGAGGTCAAATAAAACAATATGCGTAGTTGCATCATCTATTTCTTGTCACCATTCCTTGGTTAATTGGTTGGAAATAAGAATTTTATAGACACAAAAAGAAATAAAAAGAAAGATTAGAGTAGTGACATACTTTAGTTGGACATTGTTGACATAAATTTTATAAACAATTTTTTGGTGTTATAATGTGAGACGAGTAAGTTATTATGTTTCTTAAAGGATAATAATCTTCAAGCCTACCTTTCAGTTGTTATAAAATATTTGCATATAATAACATACTCATGAATCTAGGAAAAACGTAAAATGGAATGCATGAAAAACAAATGACTTTCATTAAATTTCACTTAATAGGTGACATAAATTTGAAATTCCAAATTGGTTTCCAAATACACATAGAATTATTATAATAATTCATATCAATAAAATAAAATAAAATAAAACCAAACCAAAGCTTTATGAACGAGAAATGTATGTATTAATTACAAATTATATACCAAACTTCAATATGAAAAAATAAGAACCTAACATAAATATCTTTTAACTCAAATTTTTTAAATAATCAAAAATGTGTATTTTTTAATATTTAAGAAATATGAATTAACATTTATTATAATATAAATAAATTATTTTTAGTTTCAATAATAGTAATAAAGAAGCTTATTGTAAATAATGATTTGAAATAAAATATATAAATAAATAAAATATATTCACATAAATATATTTTAACTCAAATCTTATTAAATTTGTATTATTTTAAATATTTGACAAACCTAAATTAAAATATATTATAAAATAAATGAAAATATTTCTAATTTTAATAATAGTAATAATAAATTGATTCATAATCATATATATGTACTTATCATCCAAACAATTAAAAAAGTTAACTCAATGTACAAAACATTTATATTAAAATTATTGCATATAATTAGTTGTTTTAAAGAGAAATAAAATTTGAAATATTATCTTCTTGATGGAAGTGCCAAACTACAGAATCCACTCATCACATGAAGAATTATATTTGGCTCTTGGTTTAAGTGGGGAGTGTAGGTTTACAACTCCTCCACCACACGATAGTTAATAGCCTTGAGCTTGTATGTGTGAAACATCTTCTTTCGTCTCTGTGAAATGAATTTGTATTGTCTCAAACTTCATTGGTGTTGACGCTTATCTGGTTAAGTATCTTGGTGCATGAAATTATCTATCAGTTTTTTTTCTCTCCAAGGGATGTGAATTCCTTTGTGTTCTTATATCTTCGGGTTATTTGGTTAGGGTAGTGGTTGTCTATCTATCACTCCTCCTGTGGCCTCAATTTGGTAATATTTCATTCCTTATTTCACTTGGTGAAACTTTCTCTCTTCTTCCAAAGTTGAAGGGCATGTTTTTTGAGGTTTTGGTTGGTTCTGGGTTTGGTTTCTCTGGGTCTACATGGTTTCTCACCTTGGAATTATGGATGGTGTTTCTTTGGTCATTTGTATAAGGAGTATGTTTCTTGTTTAAAAGGCACCTAGACTTCTGGTGGTGTTGGATTCCTCTGGGTGTTGGAATTGGTATTGGGGTGTTGTTGGCTTTCTGGTGTAGGAATCCCTTAGTTCTTCCCTTCTGAGGCAGATGATAAAAGACCTCCTTTTGGTGTAGCCCTGTGGCTCCGGCATTAGTTAGGACTCTAGGAGACCACTTTCCTAACTGCTTCTGTGCGTAGCTTGAAGGTCACACTCTAGCCTCTCCAACTGAGGGTTTGTTTGCATGCTTTAGTTTGTTTTGATATCTATCTAGTGGTGAATTTAAGGTTATGTGATCTATGGCATTAAATTCCATTTTCTTCACTGTTTGTTGTGTGGATTGATTGGCCTCTTGTGGAGGGTGATCAATTGATTGAGTGTGTAGTTTTTGACTACATGCTACCTGGTTTATTTTGGTGGTATTTTGCATGGATTAGGGATAGCCTTTTGAGTTTGGGCTTCCTCTTGGACTTCATAATGAAGCAAATCTCGCACTCCTCGTGTGCCCCAGTTTAGGCACAGGCATAAGAGTCGCACCTTGGGGAAGGATTAATTGTTCAGGAATGTGTTCAGGGTTTTGTAGTGAATGCGGGTGGTGGCAGTAGCAAACACGGTGTTTGTTCATTTTTTGGTGTTGGGCATGGGGATCGTGGAGGGTGTAGGTCCTCGACCTATTCCGCGACAGGTAGAGGTAGCAAAGTGTTAATTCAGAGTCACAATGTTGCTGACAGAGGATGTAGAGGATCAGGTCATGGCTAAGCCATGGCTTCACAGAGATGGACCAACATCCAGGGTCCTATGGGGTTAGCTGGTTGCAGTCCTTCCAGGCATACCAAGAGTTCCATGCCACTTCATGTGTTGGTCCAATCTGTCACTGACCTAATGGAATCTTACAATAGAGCCCATAGGGAGGAACATGAGGCAATTATGGCCAAGTTGGAGAAAATCCACTACTTCCCATGTCATGTTTTTGAAAGAGTCATAATTGTCTCGCATGGGAAAACTCTATTATCGGAGAAAGTTGAAAATATGGAAGCTTGGATTGCACATTTTGAGCATCATATTAATTTTCTGTATCACCCTCTTCCTCCTCCAGGAACGAGGCTAGATAATATTTCTTCAATCACCTCTACTGGCTGATTATGGTAACCGGTCTTTCTAGTTCTTTTTGTTTTTTGGTATGATAGGCCTCTAAGGCTATGGACCTCTCAGCGGGGAATTTTTCTTTTTGTATGTTACATGGTTATAACATTGGCCAAAAAACCTAGTTGGGTGAGAGCACATGCATTTTTAAATCTATGTATATGGTTTTTTATTAATATAAAATCTTCAACTCACAAAAAAAAGAATGACATATTATCATTATGAAGGTGTGTTAAATTATATTTTTCCAATAAAATAATATTTTTAACACTTTAAGAGAAAGTTTACAGCTGAAGGGATTTCATCTCTCTCAATTCATCACATGACAGCTTCATGTTGAATATGGAATTTATGGTGCATAACACTTCCTTTTCATAGTGATTTCCAATCGAGCTTCCTATGAAAGATGTGATAGACACTATGCTAAACATGCAAAGAGACATATATTTCCTTCATAATAATGTTGGCATTATGTTTCTGGTATGGTTATATGTTACAGATGTTGTACTTGATGGCAACACCCATGGCATGGCTCTCAATATGATGAGAATTAAGAAGTACGCAGGAGAAAAGTTCACGGAATTTTATGCAGAGAAAAGTTTATTTCATGTGGGAAAACTTACCTTTGGCCCATGGTAGTTAGTCCTTGGAATTTGAACCTATGGTTTTTGGACCATGGCCTCTCGACAGACGTGTTGATCCCTAGTATTGAGTTGATGGTATTGGTTTGTTATGGTTTTGGCCCGTGGTATTGGTCCATGATTTGAGGAAGAGATTGCCTATATAAAGCAAAGGAGATCATTTGGCTTGTGCATGCTTTTGGGTTGTCTATCTTAAGATCTGAAATATTGGGTTATTGTTTCAAAAGCTCGATCTATATGAAAGTGAAGTGGAAAGCGAATCTGTGAAGGGTGATCTTTCGAGCGCTGCAGCTGCAGAAGTGCGGAGGCGCTGCAGGAGACGCCGCAGGAGGCGCCGCATGAGATGCCGCAGGAGACGCCGCAGGAGGCACCGCAGGAGACGCCTCAGGAGGCACCGCAGGAGACGCCGCAGGAGGCACCGCAGGAGACGCCACAGGAGGCGCCGAAGGAGACGCCACAGAAGGCACCACAGGAGACGCCACAGAAGGCGCCACAGGAGACGCCACAGGAGGCGCCATAAGAGACGCCGCAGGAGGCGCCGTAGGAGACGCCGCAGGAGGCACCGCAGGAGACGCCACAGGAGGCGCCGCAGGAGATGCCACAAAAGGCGCCACAGGAGACGCCGCAGAAGGCGCCGC
>APFE030114826.1:80801-124143 GCA_000404065.3 Pinus taeda | reverse complement strand
TTTTGAGGTTGCCATCAAGTCCCAAGGGGGAGATTGTTGGCATTATGTTTCTGGTATGGTTATATGTTACAGATGTTGTACTTGATGGCAACACCCATGGCATGGCTCTCAATATGATGAGAATTAAGAAGTACGCAGGAGAAAAGTTCACGGAATTTTATGCAGAGAAAAGTTTATTTCATGTGGAAAACTTACCTTTGGTCCATGGTAGTTAGTCCTTGGAATTTGAACCTATGGTTTTTGGACCATGGCATCTCGACAGACGTGTTGATCCCTAGTATTGAATTGATGGTATTGGTTTGTTATGGTTTTGGCCCATGGTATTGTTTTATTTTATTATTATTATTGAGCCCCATGATCCATGATTTGAGGAAGAGAAGAGCTTGCCTATATAAAGCAAAGGAGATCATTTGGCTTAGGCATGCTTTTGGTTGAATATCTTAAGATCTGAAATATTGGGTTATTGTTTCAAAAGCTCGATCTATATGAAAGTGAAGTGGAAAGCGAATCTGTGAAGGGTGATCTTTCGAGCACTGCAGCTGCGGAAGTGCGGAGGCGCCGCAGGAGACGCAGCAGGAGGTGCCGCAGGAGACGCCACAAAGGAGGACGCAGGAGACACCACAGGAGGCGCCGCAGGAGGACAACCAGAAGGCGCCACAGGAGACGCCAGGAGCGCCACAGGAGGCGTCCGTAGAGACGCCGCAATGCGCCGCAGGAGACCGCCGCAGGAGACGCCGCAGGAGACGCCAACAGAAGGCGTCCACAGGAGATGCTGGGCAGAAGGCGCCGCAGGAGACGCCGCAGAAGGTCACTGCAGAGACGCCGCAGGAGCGCCGCAGGAGACGCGCAGGAGCCGCCGCAGGAGACGCCGCAGGAGCGCCACAGGAGACGCCGC
This sequence comes from Pinus taeda, assembly GCA_000404065.3. Lineage (NCBI taxonomy): Eukaryota > Viridiplantae > Streptophyta > Pinopsida > Pinales > Pinaceae > Pinus > Pinus taeda. The sequence goes on along the minus strand of APFE030114826.1, from coordinate 123,248 downwards.
AGGAGGCGCCGGCAGGAGAATCCGCAGGACGCCGCAGGAGGCACGGAGGAGAGCCCGCAGGGACACCGCAGAGACGCCGCAGGAGGCGCGCGGAGACGCGCAGACGCCGCAAAGACGCCAGGAGACGCCACAGGAGGTGCCGCAGGAGGCGCCGTAGGAGACGCCGCAGGAGGCGCCGCAAGAGACGCCGCAGAAGGTGTTCTGGGTTTAGTTTCTGTTATTGTGATCTAGTTATCTGGGTGACTTACTGGTACTTGATGACATTGATGTTTATGGATCCAGTTTGAAAATTTATGAAAAGTGGTCCTTGAAAGAAAAGAAGTAGGTGGTTGTAGCTCCCTTCCAGGAGAGACTGGAAAACGAGAGAGAGTGTAGCTCTCTGCAGGTTGCAGCCTGCGTACTGGTAAAGGACTGCACCAGTACAAGACCATTGTAAAAGGAGTTTCTAATTTGAAAGAAGATAGAGACATATTGCAGCAGGTGGTTTTCACCCACATTGGGTTTCCACCTTATATCTGGTGTTCTTTGATGTGACTGTCTGTTTTTCTTGTTCATGCTCATTATTTTATGATACTGATATGCAAAAATAATTCAAAGTATAAATAAGGAAGAATTGTTAAAAGGGCTAGATAATACTGATTCACCCCCCCTCTCAGTATTATTTTCAACAAATAAATATCGTGCAAATGAAATGTTTTAATTATAAGAAATATTTTATTTTAAAATGTTCAATTACAAATATCCTCTGCACTATATTATAGGAAAGAACTTTCAACATAATAAATATTTTCTTTTAGTTTTTAAAGTATTTAATTAACCTAATAATAAATAATAATAATAAATTTCACAATAATATATTACTCTGAACAATCCTCGAGGGATAGTTTATTTCACCGAGTTCTCATCGTTAACCATGTTAGATTTAAAATACTCTTTTATATAATTAATTTTTACCCATATATATTTCCACAATAATATATTACTCTGAACAATCCTCGAGGGATAGTTCAATGCACCGAGTTCTCATCATTAAAATCACAAGATTAATTCTCCTCGACAATCTTAGGGTTATGCTCTACTAATTATCTAACGAGAAGTGATTCCTTCTTATGGATATGCTTTGAATATTTCCATGGACGTAATTGCCACCAAATCTTTGAATGTATATGAACCACACTAATAAATATATATATATATATATATATATATATATATATATATATATATATATATATATATATATATATACCATGTTATATTATATAAAATACTCTTTTATATAATAATTTTTCCCCATATATATTTTTGCACTAATTTTCTTATCCCATTTATAAAATAAAATTGTAATCTTTTAATAATGTAAAAAATATTATGCTAAAATAAATTAATATTAATTTTTCATTTGCATTGTTGGTTTTCAAAAATATTTGAATATAATTACTTATTTTATAAATAAAATATAGTTTATTAATGGAGTTCAGTTTGAGTGATTGGATAAAATAGTTGTTATTCCCCACCAAGGTTCAAGTTTCATAAGTTGACATGTTTACACTCTAGAATAGAGTAACTTTACTTTCTTCCCCAAGTGGCACTCAATGCCAAAAAATTTATATTGGACAAACACAAATATAGTTTAAAAGTAATAATAATAGTTTTCCCCAATGAGGCTCATATTGCCTACTGATAATGGTTGAAGTGTGGGATCTCTCGGAGCCTTGTGTCACCTTCCCTCCTCATCAACCATTGCCCCTTCACTATATTTATGATGACCATTATTCAAAGAACCATGTACAATGAACTATGAGTAGCTTTTATCTCCCACATGTTGGCCTCTCTAGAGAATTATATGCCATCACCTTCTCCCTATACATGCCTTGGGTTTCTATTTCATTTTAGTTCCTCCCATGCATGTTGTTTCCTCCAGCTACCAAGAATTTTGACCAAACTATTGGTATTATGAATAATGTGGTGTCCTTGATGGAAACCTACTTGATGAGGATGTCAACAGGATGTGTCGACATGTGATAGAGAGTTTGTCAAAGGCATAGCAGTTCAAAGACAGAGGAATGATAAAGATGAAGTTTCAAGAAGTATACGTGGGTTCTGTGAAGCAAAGTCACATACACACATGGGTATGAAGAAGGAAAGGTGCATACATATTCTAAACCATGGTATTCAAAATACCAAGGGTATTTACCATGGTATTAACCTACGGTATTGAGCCTAGCAACAGATATTTGATCCCGTCCAAGAATACCATTGACACTAGTATGGTTTTGACCTATGGTATTGTTTAACAGCTAAGCTATATAAGGAGATGAAGACCAAAGTGTTAGTCCTGTGCAAGTGATGAAGATTTTAAGAATAGTTAGATCTAAAGCAAGTGTGCATGGAGTGGGATATTAATGAAACTAAGTATGCACCCAAAATATGATCAGATCCAATAGATCTGAAATTACTATGTATTGAATAATCTGCTAATGGGTTGATTTGATCTATGATGATAAAGTCTTGACCTGTGATTATTATGTGTATGTCAAGATCTAGGTATGTATGAAGTTTTGTTGTGTAGAGAAGGGTTGTGCCAATAATTTCATATTTGTGTGCGAGCTTCATTCTTGAAAACCATGTATACACGTGGAAATGCTTTGTGGAAAGCACGTATATAAGATAGGGTTTTGTTGAAAAGAATGTTTGATCATTATAATCAGACATGTTGTATTTATGTTGTCTGCTAATGAAGTCTTGCTTGACAATTGATTTGGATTTAAATAGGAATGCAACAAATTAAAGAGATAACCAGAAACACAAAAATGCAGTGGAAATAATACTTCATTTCATTAATGTAAAATACTGAGATATGCTTACAAACAGAAAATGGAAATAAACAGCTAGGGCGATGGTAGCTTATCTCTGAGAAGAGATGTGATGGCTACATGCCTCTGAACTGTGTTACAATGGGGCTCAAAGGCCTATATATTGTTGAGAAACAATCGAAAACCATAAACATCCAAAAACCTAACCCTAGAAGATGAAATGCCAAACTGTGGGCCCCGCTTGGGTAAATTGGTACATCAACTTCCTGGGGTCGTAACTTTGGCATACGATCTTCGTTTGACGTGTACAATATCTCCTTAGAAAGATATATATGAGAACTACAAGTTTGGGAAGAGCAACATCGGTCCATGGACCCATGTTGCTCCCAGTTTTCCCAAAAAATGGCGTTTAGGGCCTCAAAACATCTCCGGAAGTTTAGGACTCAATAAACTGCTAAAAATAGTAAATTGTACTACAATTAAGGAAACTGAAAAGCTGAAAGAAACAATGGTGGGGGTCTAAGTGGACTTGGCGGGTGGCCACCAATATCCTTTTGGATCATTCCTCCCCCCTTAGGAAGCAATGGTCCCCATTGCATTGAGTTCTTCCATGATATGAGGAAACTTCTACTGAACTTAGTCCCTGGAGAGCCACTTGCCCTAGTGAAGGAGTTGGCCTACTTTGACAACTCGATACAGTTGGATGTTCTGCTGGTGAGTGTGCTTGATCTATGTGTCCATGATCTGATCAGTTCCAACTTGTTCCATGGAATCTAGATTTAACTTTGTGGGTGTGAGTTGTTCTGCAATGTCAGATGTGTCTAGTAATGGTGGAAAGTATGGCCGAAGGCGGTCCACATTGAACACTGGGTGCAGGCCAAGGAATGGGGGAATGCTAAGCTCAAATTCATTGTCTCCCATAGCCTTGGTAATGGTGTAAGGACCGTATCGAAGTGGTCTGAGTTTTCGATAGGCTCCGATAAGGCGTTCCTTTCACAAATGCAACCAGACTTTGTCGTCTAATTGAAACTTGTGTGATACCCGATGTTGATCATGTCGCTACTTGTACTTGTCATTTGATTTCTCTAGAATGTCATGGAATTGTTGGCAAATATGTTGGATGTGCTCAATGAAGCTATTTGCCTTATATGTTTTGGACTAGACATGAGCCGAATCTGTGTGAGTAGCTACAAATGGCATGGCCACATCAATGGGACATAGTGGCTAGAATCCCAAGCCCACCTGAAAAGCATTGTAACTGTGTTGAACATAGGGGAGTCTCTCATCCCATGTGTGTGGATGCTTTGAGTTGTACATGCGCAAAATGTGTACAATCATCCTGTTGACAACCTCTTTCTTGCCATCAGTTTGAGGATGGAAGGTTGTGGACTTAGTGAGTTTGGTGTCCAACATCGACCAAAGACTAGACCAAAATGTACTGAGGAACCTACTATCCTGATTTGAGATGATAACTGTGGGATCTCAAATTGCACCCACACTCGTTCAAAGAAGAATTTAGCAGTGGCTTTTGCTGTGATATTCTTCTTGCAGGCCGCTATAATGGCCATCTTCGAGAACCTGTAGACGACCACAAAAACATAGTCATTTCCATGCTTGGTGGAAGGAAGGCCTGACATGTAATCCATGGAGATGGATTCCCAAGGTCGACTAGGGGTAGGCAACGGGATATAGAGGCTTTGCTTCTTGACTGTCAGTTTGGAAATGGTGCAGGCAATGCATGATCTGATGTACTTCCCGAAATCCTGTCGAAGATTTGGCCAGTAGAAATACTTCTGTAGTACTGCCACCATTTTCTCGACCCCAAAATGCCCAGCAGCTCGATTTTAGTTTGCTTCCCAAATCATCTTAGCATGCTCACTTGAAGGAACACAAAGGTGACCTAGGTGGCATAACAGGGCATCCTGGAGGTGAAAATCTAGAACATGCTAACCCTCCAAGAGTGTCTGGTATGTGTGGCCAAAGTCTAGGTTGCTTTTGTAGAGAAGTGGCCAATCAGAAGTCTCGTGCCCACAAGAGTTGAGCATGGTGGTTAATGACATGATTGGTGGTTGACTGAGGCAATCTGCAAAATTATTGGTGTTGCGCTTCTTATACTTGATATTCAAATGGAACTGTTGTATGTATGTGGACCACTTCTAATGGCGATCATTTTGTAATTTCCCTTGGGTCTGTATGAACTAGAGGGGGTCAGTGGTCTATGTGGATGACCGTTTCCTTCCCCAAAATGTAATGTTTCCATTATCGGTAGGCCTGCACAATGGAATACATCTCTTTGTCATAAGTGGGATACTTCCGGACTGTGTCTAAAAGTGTCTCATGGTGATATACCACTGGATGCCCGTGTTGAGTAAGGACTACCCCAATAGTGTAGTCAGAGGCATATGTCTCAACCTCAAATGGTTGTTGCAGGTCTGGCAATGCGAGCACTGGTGCCAAGCAGAGGCAGCCTTTCAACTCTGTGAATGCCTTCTGTTGAGATTCAGACCAAAAGAATTTTACTTTCGCTCCTCCCTTGGTGAGTTGACTCAAGGGCCAAGTGATATGAGAAAATCTCAACATGAACCTACGGTAGAAGTTCGCAAGACCTAGAAAGCTGTGAAGCTCCGTTAGAGTGGTTGGAGAGGGCCAATCCTGAATGACTTGGATCTTGGCTAGATCCACATGCACCCCCTATTCATCAATAATGTATCCCAGATATTAAACCTAGGTCATGCCAAAAGTGCATTTCTCCAAATTAGCACATAACTTGTGTTGCCGCAGTGTTTGGAGAACCTATCGAATGTGCCGGAGGTGCTCTTCCCAACTCTGGATGAAGATCAGGATGTCATACAAGTATACCACTACAAATGAGTCGGTGAATGGCCGCAAGATGTCATCCATTAGCCTCATGAAGGTTGTAGGAGCATTCGTCAATCCAAAAGGCATAATCAACCATTCGAAAATGCCCTCCTTGGCTTTGAAGGCATTCTTCCACACATCAGAGGGTTCGATTGGTACCTGGTGATATCCTAACTTCAAATCGATCTTGCTGAAATATTTCCCCCCCTTATGTTGGTCTAGGAGGTCATTGATCCACGGGATCGGGTACCTATTATGGAAAATGATCTTGTTTAGTGCCCGATAGTCAATACAAAGTCTCCAAGTCCCATCCTTCTTCTGTACCAACACGATCGGGCTCCCACAGGGCAATGAACTCAGATGGATGTGACCTTTCTGTAGCAGCTCCTGAATCTGCCTCTTGATTTCATCGTTCTCGAGAATGGAGCGCCGATAGATTGGTCCATTAGGCAGCAGCGCACCTAGGGTCAGATCAATGGAGTGCTTGACCTGACAGTGTAGAGGAACACCTACAGGGGAGGTGAAGATGCCCTCATACTCCTCCACGACTTTGTCCATCTATAGTTGTCGTGCGGAGGGGCCCTGTCTAGAGATCGTGGCCACTGTCTTCTTCTTTCCTTGAGGGCATATCATCAGGAAAACAAATTTCTCGATTTTTTAAATGAGCTTACCACATTGTTTTGTAGTAACCAAAGAGATGGTGGTAGACGGTGCTACCTATGGTATCCTGTACAACTTATTTCCCAACGTAATAATAACAGCATGGGGCCTTGATTCATACATAGCATGTTGCTTCCACAAGTATGGTTGTCCTAATAATACATCATAAACTTCAAGGGGAGCAATGTCATAGAATACCTCATCCATGAAGGGCTTGATGTTGTATGGAAGGCGACACTGCTGGCTCACGCGAAGATCTTGTCCTTGGTGAAGCCACCCAATGGTGTATGGTTGTGGATGTGTTGTGGTCGGTAAGTCCAACCGCTTCACGACCTCTGCTGAAATGAGGTTCTTTTGTCTCCCGCTATCGACAATGAACTATAGTGGGGATCCCTTTACCCACATCTAGGAGTGGAAGAGACGCTCCTCCTCCTTTGGATCTTCAGGTTCCACCTTCTGGATCTTCGTGGTGGCAACGGTGGCGTTGGGCTCCACATTGATAATCTGCTTCCCTTTGTCATTCCCCTTGTTGGATTCTAACTCAGAGTTGGAACATGCATCTGATTTTGAAACCTTTAGCTCAACCACCAGTGGCTGCTTGGCCCGACACTCACTTGTGTTGTGAGTGGAGCTCTTATGGAACTCACACCATTTTCCCGTGTCCTTTTTTGGCTTCACGGCACTTTCCTTTGTGTATAGCTTTGGCGGGTTGTCTTGGGCCACCCTGCCTTGGCTTTGTCCTTTGTTTTGCGGTTTGAGGGCACCTTTCCCTTACTTCAGATTTGCAGATCCAAAGTCTCGCTTCTTCTGTTTAAACTTTTGCTCGATATTGATGGCATATCGGTATGTCGTGCCAAGCGAGGAGATGTTTAGGAATTCTATTTCTTCCTGGATGTACTTGTGCAGGCAGTGGCAGTATTTGAGTATCAAATGCTGCTCTGAATCCTTGATACCCAACTTTGTGCGAAGGGTATGGAAAATATTCGTGAACTCTGGCACGTCTTGGTCCCTTCCCTACCACAGCATGGTCCACTTTATGTATTGATCCTCATAGCTTCCGACAGGGTAGTACTTCTCCTTGATGGAATCCTGGAATGAATTCCAGGTGGGTGTGGCTGAAAATAGTGAGCTGGTACTTTCATCCTTTTGTTCACAGTAGGTTTCACACCAATCCTTGATGTGGGGGGTTGCTTTAAGAAGAGCAAAAATAATCTTTTCTTGACTGGAAAAATCATGAATAGAAAAACAACCCTCTAGTAAATTTAACAATTTATTGATGGAATTTGTGTCTATCTGACCCTCGAATATGGGGATTTCTAAATTAACTTGTACCTTAAACAGTGTGGTATTTCCAAAGTAGCTGTGGGAAGCTGATGCGTCGCCCCTAGGTAGCTGCTGAAGGATCTAGGCAAAGTTGTCCATCATCACATTCCTTTGTCACTCAAGGGATTCTTTGAGAAAGATTTTGATAGGATCTCCTACTCCCTCATCCTTCTTTTCGTCCGCCATGGGAGGCCGTCGGGTTTTGCAAGGCTGGTCTTGCAAAGGTTTGACCAGTTTAAGCCCTAACTCCTTATATCTCGACCTCAATGGGGAAATGAAAAGAAAAACAGAGAAAAATTAGACCACTCTAATACTAGTGATTCAGATTTAAACAGGAACACAACAAATTACAGAGATAACTATAAACACAAAGATGCAGTGGACATAATACTTCATTTCATTAATGTAAAATACTGAGATATGCTTACAAACAAAAAATGGAAATAAACAGCTAAGGTGATGGTAGCTTATATTTGAGAAGACATGTGGTGAATACATGCCTCTGAAATGTGTTAAAATGAGGCTCAAAGGCTTATATATTGTTGAGAAACAATGGGAAACCCTAAACATCCAAAAACCTAACTCTAGAAGATGAAACGCGAAACTGTGGGCCCTGTTTGGGTAAATTGGTACATCAACTTCCCAGGGTTGTAACTTTGGCATACGATCTCAGTTTGACACATACAATATCTCCTTAGAAAGATCTATCCGAGAAATACAACTTTAGGAAGAGCAACACCGGTCCATGGACTCATCCTGCTCCCAGTTTTCCCAAAAAACGTCGTTTAGGGCCTCAAAACGGCTCTAGAAGTTTAGGACCTGAAAAACAGTAAACTGTGCTACAATTAAGGAAACTAAAAAGTTGAAAGAAACAATGGTGGGGGTCCAAGTGGACTTGGCGGGTGGCCACCAATATCCACCTGGATCAACAATCTAAGTTCAACAAAGGTTTTCGAAGTTGAATTGATTGATTAAAGAAGTGATGATGTTGCTAGCTATATGTAACTAAAGATCTGTGATGGTTTTGTGATAGTTTCATAGTGATTCAATGCTTCAGGTTTTAACTCAATGTGTGTTTCATAATAAAAGTAATTTAGTTTCAGGGTTCAGTTTTTTGAGATCTATACGTGGTTATGCTACATGGAAAGAACATATGTACTCGGATATGGTAAAGAAAAGTAGCATTTATATTCTGATATTCTATTTATCAAAGTTTCTAGTAATAGAATCTGGTTTTTGTGATGAACAGTATGTGGATTAGTATTCTGGTGAATGGGTTTGCACTGATCTAACTACTTTGGTTGTTTGAGATTGTTTTGGGTCTCAATTGCTACAGTGATGAAGTGATTTAATTATTGGTTTCAGTTTTATTATTTCATGGTAGTGGGTCCAGTACGAAAATTCAATGAAATGTGGCCTACATATTTGATGTTTTGTACCAAGTGGATCCAGTGTAAAAATTTATGAAACACAGTCCACGGTAGTTCAAGGGTTTGGATCTCCCTTCGAATGGGTAGTGGAAATGAGAGAGGGTTGTAGGCTTCTATAGGTGGGTGCCTGCGTGTTGTCATGAGTCTGCATGAGTATAAGATTGTAAGAAGTCTTTTTTAATGATAAAAGAAGATAGAGACAACAACAATAGTGTTTTTTCCCACATTGGTTTTCAACCTAAAAATACGGGTGTTCATGTGTGTTTCGTTTGTGTAATGGTTTATTTTTTTCTTACTACACATGGTTACTTTTTTATTAATGCTTAATGAGGTAACGATACACTGATTCAAGTTAAACAGATGTTGAATTCACTGAAAGTAATTTTATTGGATATGCACTAGTTGTCTGCATGACAGTCAAGTACATATGCATATTTCTTTTAGTAAAGTCATGTACAGAAATAAAAGTTTTAGTAAGTTTTAAAATACTAATTCACCCTCCCCCTCAGTATTTTTCCCAACAATTGGTATTAGAGTAGGTCTTTTGGAAGAAGCTTGATCACTTAAAGGAAGATTCATCAACATGAGAAATCAAGATGGACAACATCCATCAAGCCACCATTGTTCAATGGAACCAATCTAGTTTTATGGAAGCTAAGAACAAGAGTTTATTTAGAGTCACTTGAAGTAGATGTATGGGGAATCATTCAACGAGGCTATCGATATCCATCCTCCATTCCCATAGATGAAGCCGAAAAGAAGAAATATGAGACCAATGTAAAAGTTGTTAATGCTCTTATAGGAAACTTGACTGAATTAGAATTTGTCAAAGTCATGCAGTTGAATACAACAAAGGCTATATGGGACAAGATCATCTAAAGCTACAAAGGTGACACCAAGGTAAAAAGTGCAAAACTTCAAACTCTTACAATTTAATATGAAACTCTCAAAATGCACAATGATGAAAGTGTCACAAGTTTCTTTCTTAGGGTAGATGAGATCATGAATTCTATGAGAAATCTTTGTGAAGAAATAAAAGAATCATCACTGGTTGAAACATATTAATGATCTAGGTGACTCTAGACATAAGCAGATGTCCAAGAGGACTCAGAGAGGGTCAAAATTCAAAGTGATCATATTTCTCCCAAACTATCGCCCAATCGAAGTGCCCGTCGCCCTAATTCCAATGGTGTGAACGACACTCAAATCTGAGCTCATATGAGGGAGAAAGAGCTAGTCAACGTTTCAGTCAAAGTTGGGTTGTGGGCTAGGTTTAAGTGTCCTACAATTTGACTGACCCTAGGGAATGAAAACTAGCTCTGGAAACTAGGTGAATTTGTTGGATATTTAATTTGTATAATATCCCTTATAAGAGATAAAATCTAAAAAATGCCTCTATTTCATAAAAATATAAATATAAATATAAATGAGGTAGCGGGCCACCACCCCCGCCACCCCCAAACCAAGTATTAAAAACAAACTTTATTTAAAAATGGCTGATGGGCCATGACCCCTTCCGGCCCCCAACTAACCCTATTCATATTTAATTCAAATTAATGGGACAGTAGTCATGACCTTGTCGGAACCTCCAACCTCCACCATATTACATTAATATAAAACATATATATGGGTTGTGGGTAGGCCACCTTCGGTGGATCCAGTGCAGACCCCCACCCACTTTGTCATGTACAACAAAACATGTGCCACAGTAGTTATGGGCTGGTGGGAATTGAACCCTCCCAGCCATGTGGCTGGCCTGCTCCACGGGCGACCCAATCAATCATCACACCAACCCAAACAGTTAACGAAACATTACCATAAAATCCATGCCCATTTTCTTAGTTACCAAAACTTTAATGTTTGTTGCAATATTACAAACCATGCATAGATAGTTTTCCATTTAATTAACGTGCCAAAATAATGCGCACCAATTTTGGTCAGGAGTGAGATTTGATCCCCCGACCTCCTCGCCTCCAACACTCTGCCCTAACCAATGCGACTATGTGGGCAGACTTGGAAAACATTCACCGCCCATTTGTATAAGAGACCTTCAAGTCATTTTGCACATAGAGGATAGAAGATGGACCCAACATGGAGTCTGAGATATATTTTTTAATTATTTTGCAAGTGGAACCATGAGCCTGGAAAAGAGGCAGGCGGAACCATGATTGAGCCCAATTTTTAGGAGGGGAAAAATTTTGCCAGTGTCCAAATTGGACAAATTTTATGTCGATCCTACACCTCTCAGCAACACAAACCTGATGGCGCAGACAGAATTTTGATCTTAGCAGCAAATATTCAGATGACCCGAAGGAGGGAATCTTTGAAAAATCTAGGGGGAAACTAAAAGATTACTGTAGCCCTAGATTTCCACTTTGTCAGAATTTAGAAATTTGACAATTGGTATTCAATGCCACGAATCTAATGGTGCAATCATATTTTCCATTTGATCATTCCAGTTTTTGGCCACTTTTCAAAGTGGAGTGCAGGTGTCATCATTCAATGTGCGAGTAGTCATTTCCATGACATTCGACGCCATGAGATTGATGGTGCAACTAGGGCCAACAATTTATCATCCTCTTCTTCAGATAACTCCTTGATGTGAGGTATATATTGTGTGATCATTTACTTCTTTGTCTCTTTGCTTGATATGCATTGTGATGTATAGATGCCTATTTGATGTTTGATGTGGGATCTTGTTTTGTTCTTGATGTGAGATGTTCTTATTGTCATGTTTTGATTGAGATCCCTTTGTCGTCTTGTTAATGGGATACTCATGTTGTCACCATGTATGTTTGAATTGAGATCTCTTTGATCCCATGTTGGCGAGATCCTCATTATTAATATATGTGAAATTATGTCATGCTGATAGGAGTCCTTTTTTGAATGAGAGTTCCTGTAGTAGAACATATCTTGGAGCCACTCCTGCGTGAGGGTATATTTCTTGTATGATATAGAAAAAAACATGCATGTACATCATCATCCTTTCCATCACTTAATGCAACAGCCTACACCATCTTGACACAAGGGCCCGGAGATGTAGTCCCTCCTAGACGAACTCTGTTATCAATGTCTTGTGTTTTATGTTGTTGATTCTTGTCATGTTCCTTCCTCTTTAAAACATGCATATATGTTCCTTTATGCTCTTTTAAATGGAATTTTAATCACATCATGAAAGAAAGAGATCTTGGTTAAATCCAGGAGTTGAGTCAAATCGGATCAATTTTGGTATCAGAGTAGTCTTTGCGTCGATGTGAAGTGCGAGCGTGAACAATGGAACTTGCAATGATGGAGGATGACAAAGCGATGTATGAGACCATGCTCAGAATTTCCCAAAAGGTGGAAATAATGTATGAAGCTCTACAAAAAGAGACAAAGGAAAAGGAACAATTGCATCTTCAGATACGAGCCATGGAAGAGGTCCTAGAAGAACTGAAGCACAACAACTAGAGTCTTCAAGCAGAGAATGTTGAATTAAAGATTCTTCTACAAGAGTAGAAAGAGGAGAAACATAGTTTGATATGACAACTGCAAGCTAAGGATGAGGCCTTGGAAAAGCTACAGCATGACCCATGTGAGGTAAAAAGTAATTCCCCATCTTCATGTATGTTTCCTGATGATTATTTTGCTATTTTTGAAAATAATACCACAGGAATTGGCTCCAAACTATTGAATAAAATGGGGTATGAAGGAAAAGTCTTGGGAATTAATGGCCAAGGCATTGTCAACCCCATCAAAGTAGAGGAATTACCCTGTCAAACATGACTTGGGTATGTCAGAAAGGAAGTTGGGGAATGTGCCAAGACAACCAATGAGCCACCAACAACAGATGATGAGAGGCCCTCATCAGTTATTTCCAAATCGATAGTCGAGGTAAAAGATGTTGATTTCCCTTCAGTTTTGTCTTCACATAGTTTGATTTCTGTTGGAAATATGAAGATACCAATTACAGGGACAAACATGAGGCTCCTTACCAGGATGAGGTACAAGGGGGAAGAAGGACTTGGTGTAAATAGCCAAGGTATAACTCAAGCATTGGAGGTTGAGCAGAAACCTTGATTTGTAAGCTTGGGATACATCGAAGGAGAATGCTCGAAGGTGTCAGATGATTCCAAGAAATCGTCAAAATCATCGAGGAAAGAGAATGATGGGAACACATCCCCATCATGCCATGGTAGTGCCCATTGCAGGGAAAGACCTAAGGTAAGCTCTCATCACCATAATTACATCAAAGACAGCAAGGAAAGGTATAACCAGTGTCGATATTCAAATGTTCATTTCAATTACAATCATGTTATTAATGATGGACGTAAAACATGGCATCAAAAAACATGTACTTTTTGTGGATTACATAACCATACATTTGTTTAGTGCTGTGAAAGAATAGTGGCACACAAAAGGATGAGGCATGGAAGACCCTCTCCATAACAAGCAAAGAGAAAGGCAAAGCAGATATGGAGGATGAAGACCTATTGCAGTCATTGGGATAGAGGTGGTCATCAAAGAGCCACATGTTGGAGGCTCCATCTAGAGCAACGCCTTAAAGACAAAGCGTCGGTGCATGAACTAGGTGAAACAATTTCTCGACAAGAAAAAGCACCACAAGGGGATGGCCCATTCACATCGATAAGTGAAAAATGGTTTCTAAATATGTTAGCTTGTCATGGTCATGATTTTGTAAAATCATTTATTGCATTTTAAAATGTAAAAGTGATTATGTGTTTTCCATCACCTGTTAAGCAACAATGATGTCTGGTCTTATTTTGTGTTGCATTTTACACTCTGAAAGTGATGTTGTGTTTCCATCACTTTTCAAAACAAAATAGTGTTTCGCCTTATTTTTGTAAATCATGTGTTGAGTGTTTTACATCACTTGTTGAAGCAACAATGATATGTTGGCCTTGTTTTCATAGCTAGGGTATTGTTTCCATTTTGATGCAAACTTGACCACCAAGTATGTGTTATAAACTCGTGGCAAGTATGGGATGCTTGGGTCATTAGTTGATCTTGTAAATCAAGCATGTAATTTGTAGAATTGTACTACAGGTTTGTAGAGGTTGTAGGTGTCAGCTCATCGCTTATGGCTCTAAAGGACAAAGGTGAAGGAGAAGGAAGGGTGACATATTAGATACTTGTAAGTGCAGACAAGGTACAAAGAAGTTGCAGATTATTTTTCATGCTTTTGGAGGACCATGTTGGACACCTAATCCTCTATGGATTGGTGTAAAATGTGAATGGCCATGAGAGTCCAAGAGACCTTGGGATGTGGAACCAACGGTCACAAAAATGTACTATAAATGTATATCATTGTCAAATAATAGATGTACTCTCTTTCTTATCTTTAATATTATGTTGCTACCATGTGTGTGTTTGACATGGTATTAGAGTGGACGATCTCTTGCCCTCTACAAGTATGAGCCACTTGTTTATATGAACTTGGTTTTCTGTGGCCTTTCTTACATGCCAGTCCTGTACCTTTGCCCATTGTCCTGATATAAAAAAACTAGAATTTTTTCCCTCATACGTAAGGTTGCATGTCTTATATATCTACTTTGTAACTTCTCTATATTCATATAACTATCAGTTCTGCAATTCTAGATGTAACGTAAATTACAACAATCTAAAAATAGAGGCCTGGGTATTCTAAGAGTCTATCAACTCTGCAGAACTTACCTTCCATTCTCAGCCTAGCATGAAAAATGCTTAGAGCGGTAGGTGAATTCCTTTGTTTCCATCCCTGACCCATCGTTTTTATGCGTGATAATCGACACTCGATTCTGCCCTAAAGAGTGATTGGCCTAAGATCTGCGCACTGACCTATAAACCAACGTTTCTATCCGTTTGATCTTTTTCTCTCAAATCGTTATGATCTATTTTTATATGCCCAATGTATTTGTAACAATTTATCTGACTTTTCCAGGCACTGGAACCTCGTCAACGTTGTCCTCAGTAGTTTATCTGCTAATGAAGCAATGGGAGTAATCATATGAAACAAAAATAATGTTGTCCACCGACTTCAAGAAGATGTGAAATTTTCATTCTCATCTCCTTGGTCAAAATGAACTCCATATTCGCTGCCAATAACATAATCCCCAAGCACAATTGCACTCGGCATGGCTAAACTTATGGTACTGAGCACATCCCCAAAATCGCATTGATGTTCTAAATACCACCAAGCACATTGACGGGAAGGATCAACCTCTACTGGTCTAGCTGTTGGATGAACTCTTCTTGCATGTTTGCAGAGTTCTTCATAAGTTCCACTAAGAGAGCATGACTCACGGGAACAATTTCTCATATTCACGTTCAGATATTGTCTTGCAACTTCTACGACCTTATACAATTTATCCTGTCTGGTTGTAATTCTAAAGCCCTCCTATTTTGTGAATCTTCAGATCCTTCTGACCTCGAGGTCCCAGTCCTAGCAAGAATTTCTCTAGGGCTTTCTATATCGATCAAGGCAATTTGAATGTTGATAACTTGTATCATACATGCAAGGAAAACAACCGTTGTCAGAAGAACTACACAAGAGAATCACAACATTATATGGATGCTTTATACAAATTAGGCACACTGTATCATCCCACTCTTTCTTTTGAGCATTGATTTCTTCATATTTCAATGAGTTTTCTCCAAAGATAAGATTTTTCTCATTGTAAGGATGATATCTGGAACACCTAGTCTTGCGTGAAACCAAGTTATTGGACTGCTCAAGATCCTTTGGCATCTTTATCTATTAACTGATTTGGGTATCACCTCATAATCGCTCTCGAATGCCAAAACGAAGTGCTCATTACGTTCTGCTAAGTTTGATCGAGTTGTGAATATTATTACAACTACTGAAGTGAGTTCATTGACTTGCTTTGTGTGTTAAAATGTATTGGAGCTAATTCTAGTGCATCCCTTGGTGCGTTGACATTTTGAGGATGGAAAGCACTCAAAGGCATGCTCGTGAAACAAGTTCTTAATAGAACATAAGAATTTGATTGCATAGATTGTGATTGGCAGAGACAAGGAATTGATTTACAGTTGAAACAATTTATTTATACTTGAGAGCAACATGGTTGCAAAAGATTCCAATCCTTCAACATCAAGCATTAATGGTGAAGTTGTCCACCTCCATCTACATCCAGCGATGAAATTTTAAACATTCTCACTACTGGAAGCATTGAAACAATAGCCTGCAACATACCCTCTCTATATGTAGCTTTGACCATGTATGCAACATTGAACTGAAGACCGTGAGCTCTCTCCCATTGTCTATGCATCATGATCATCGAATTCTTCCAAGGCAACCTCCAACATAAGTTGTGATATACTCAATCTCTTGAACTTCCAGTAATAAACCACTTGAATTTGGTGACAAGGCATTTGCATGTTCATGAGGCTTTACCATTTGAGAGCAACCTATTTTCAAGCAACACATCATCGATGATATCACAAAGTAAGGTAGCAAGCTGCGTGGACTTTCCTTCGGAGAATTAAAATCAGCTTCAACATTTTTTTGTGTTTAATATATCATTCAATACTTTTCTTATGACTAGGAGGGTGTAGTCAAGAGCTCTGAGGTGAGACTAGTGAGCGATCAATTTTTGAAGAGTTGTTGTTAAAGGCGGAGTATCAAAAGCTGATAGTGGATGTGCCAACTGAAAACTACTATGCAGACCCTCTCCTACAAAGGGTTTTACGTTGACTTGATTATGAAGAATCATTTATTATGAAGCATTTAAACTCCAGTAAATGCAATGAGTCTGTCCAGTGCTAGTATTTTCAGTGAAGACAAGCTCGTTTCATAAGCTTGGATCTCAAGATTTTCTAAGCTCGCATATCAACATTGGTTATTGCATTGTTGAAGTCCAAGGGAATGATAGAGTTCAGGTTTCTAACTGCAACCATATTCTGCATATGCCGAATTTTCAAATTTGATACTCTGGAAAGCTTCTCTAACTAGTATAATATTGATGCTCCTCTAAGTTTCCACAAGTTTAGTAAGTATTTCAGAGTGAGATTGTTACTCCTATTATTGATCCTGGAACCCCAAGTGTTAATGATCTTGGTGTACAACTTTCATAAGCATTAGGCATTGTTTATATTCTTTAAAGTTGCAGCAATTTGGCATTATTTAGGAGTTCAATGGAAATTGTTTCAGGCCAGGACTATCCTTTGTGGATTCAATTGGTGTATTTTCTTAAAGGTTGTTCATATCAGAGAATGTTAGTGAACTAGATCGAAGTTGCTGTCATGACAAGTTCTCTTGGATTCAAGGCTGGTACAGGAACTTATCTTTTTGAGGCCTGAATTGCTTGTTGCCTTGTTGGAAGTTAAATTCTCAGGTGAATTGGAGAAAATTCATTTTTGCATGAGGATTTTGTTTTTCGGGTATCACCATTCTTTGTGTGTTGAATCTATTGCAAGCTGCCAAGATTTATTTGAATTTGTTGCCATAAATTTATATAAAAGAGCAATTGGTGTCTATCTTTTCCTCATTGTTTTACTATTTTTTTGAGATTGACTTGCTAGAAAATCGCTCCAATTAGTGCAATCTTAGAGTTATTGGACAATCTAATACTCTCTACTATGGATATTACAGTCAAAATCAACAAGGATTTTCTCACAGATATTCATTGTTGTTTACAAGATGTACATGAAAAGATTGATTTTTTGCAGCTTGAATCACAGCTACAATAAGAGGAGTTATAGAAGTATAGTCATGATTCTGAACTTGTCTCCATTCAGGACAATTCTTTGTTTGAGACACACTCCCATCAACAACCAAACATTGATCATATCATTAAGCCTCTCTCAGGAGCAGTTGTACATGCAGATGCAGAAATTCAGTTTGCACTTCCCAAGTCAGTCATCAAAACTTGGGAAGAGCTTTTCCATAACAAGCATAGGTCTTGGATATGGAAAGGACGTGTCCGTTCACATTCCAAACTACTCAAAGCCCATTCAATTTCATAGTGCTGGATTCCTTCATGATAGTTCACCTCCAGCTGTTCTAGATTTTGCCCCTCTTCCAAAACAAGAAATTGTTAAATGCCAACACTGTGACCAAGTTGGGCCATATGAAAGATCACTGTTTTGATCTTCATCATATAAGCATTGTCATAAAACCACACATTCTTCAAACAGATGCTTTAGAAACAAACCTCCTGCAATAACAAGGATTCATCTTGGATGGATCACTTCTTGGCAATGGGCTTCAACAGCCAAGAAGATATTTCACTCATACAACAAGATTTGTTCTCAAATATTGAAAAGTCTTGCAGTGGATATCTCTTCATCTTCTCGCCTTGTATTTGACAGGGGGGGAAATTATGGTCATCTACAAGCTTCAAAGCCACATCAAGCGCACCTGAGCCACAACCTGCCACACCAGATTCAGAGTTGTAGCCAGAGACAAAGATGCCCCTGAGCATACCATCAGTCGGTGATACTTCTTCAAAGAAATGGGGACACATCCACTAGCAGAATACTTCATCTTCTTGCCAGTTTCGGAAGAGTTCCAAGAATTTCAATAAGCACTCCAGAGTTGTTGTTCATCCTTAAACCATCAGAGGTTGAGACCTCCCTTTTTAGGTTGAGGTTCTCCCTTTTATGCGGGGTGAGACCTCCCTTTCATGGTTGAAGGTTTCCCTCTTAAAAACATTAGGAGCACTTCCTCTAGCAGAAGACCTCAGCTTCATGCCATAATTGGAAGAGTTCTAGGAACTGCGCTAAGCATTCCAGTGTTGGTGGTCATCCTTAAACCATCGCCCTTTATAGCAACATTTCATAGAGCACATTCGGCCTAGTGCTGCCATGTTTTTTGCACATTTTGTATTAAAACTCTCTTCGACTCATACATACCCCTTTGGATTAAAGGGGAGAATGTTGGACACCTAATCCTCTATGGGTTGGTGTAGAATGTGAATAGAAATGAGATTCCAAGAGACCTTGGGATGTGGAACCCAACGGTCACACGAATGTACTATAAATGTATATCATTGTCAAATAATAGATGTACTCTCTTGCGTATCTTTAATATTCGGTTGTTACCATGTGTGTGTTTGACAGACCAAAATCTCCTCAATGGGGAGGATTGATCCAGGTGGCTCCAAACACAGGCAAAAGTCCAAGAGGACTCAAAAAGGGGTCAAAATTCAAAGTGGTCGGATTACTCCCAAATCAAAACCAGATCGAAGTTCTCGTACCATGATTCCAACAATGTGCATAGGACTCAAGTCCAAGCTCGTATAAGGGAGAAAGAGACAGTCAAAGTTTCGGTCAAAGTTGGGCTGTGGGCCAAGTTTAAGTGTCCTGCAATTTGACCGACCCTGGGGCATGAGAAATAGCTCCCAAAAGCATGCAAATTTGTTGTATACCTAATTTTTCTAATATCCCTTATATTGGACAAAATAAAAAAAAAATTCCTCTATTTCATAAAAATAAAAATAAAATATAAATGAAGTGGCAGGCCACCACCCCTGCTACACCCAAACCAAGTATTAAAAACAAACTTTATTTAAAAATGGACAGTGGGCCATGACCCCCGTTGGTCCCCAACCAACATTATACATATTTAAATCAAATTAATGGGACAGCAGGCATGACCCCGTTGGACCCTCCAACCTGCACTGTATTACATTAATGTAAAACATATATATGGTTTGTGGGCAGGCCACCTCCAGTGGACCTGACCCAAGTCCCCACCCACTTTTCCGTGTACAACAAAAAATGTGCTACGATAGTTATGGGTCGGCAGGAATCGAACCTGCCCAACCACATGGCCGGACCACTCCATGAGTGGCCCAACCAAACATCACACCAACCCAAACAGTTAACCAAACGTTACCATAAAAATCCGCCCCCATTGTAACGGTTACCAAAACTTTAATGTTGGTTGCAACATTACAAAATATTCATAAACAATTTTCTATTTAGTTAACGCACCAAAATAATGCACGCCAATTTTGGGCAAGAGTAGCATTTGATCCCCATGCCTCCTCACCTCCAACACTCGCCCTAACCAACGCAGCTACATGGGCACACTTGGAAAAATCTGCTATAAGAGCCCTTCAAGTCATTTTGCATGTGGAGGACAGACGACATACCTGGTGCAGAGTCCGAGACATATTTTTTAATTAATTTGCAGGTGGAACCATGATTGAGCCCAATTTTCAAGAGGGGTGAAATTTTGCCAGTGTCCAAATTGGACAAACTTTACGTCGATCCTACACCTCTCAACGACATGAACCTGATGGTGTAGACATAATTTTAATATTAGTAGCATATCTTCAGATGACCCGAAGGAGGGAATCTTTGAGGAATCTAGAAGGAATATAAAATATTCCTATAGCCCCAAATTTCCACTTTGCCAGAATTCAGAAATTGGACAGTCGATTTTACACTATTCAATGCCATGAATCTGATGGTGCAATCAGATTTTCCATTTGATCATTCCATTTTTTTGCCACTCTTCAAAGTGGAGTGCAGGTGTCATCATTCAATGTGCGAGTAGTCATTTCCATGAGATTCGATGCCACGAGATTAATGGTGTAGATAGATCCAACAGTTTATCATCCTATTCTTTAGATAACTCCTTGATGTGAGGTATATATAGTGTGATCATGCACTTCTTTGTCTCTTTGCTTGAGATGCATTGTGCTATATAGATCCCTATTTGATGTTTGATGTGGGATCTTGTTTTGTTCTTGATGTGAGATGTAATTATTGTCATGTTTTTATTGAGATCCATTTGTCATCATCTTGACGGGATACTCATGTTGCCTCCATATATGTTTGAATTGAGATCCCTGTGATGCCATGTTGGCCGGATGCTCATTATTAACATATATGAAATTATGTCATGCTGATAGGAGTCTTTTTTTGGATGAGAGTTCCTGCAGTGGAACATCTCTTAGAGCCACTCCTGCATGAGGAAATATTCCTTGTATGATAGATAAAGCACATGCATGTACATCATCACCCTTTCCATCACTTAATGTAGTGGCCTACACAATCTTGACACCGGGGCCCGAAGACGTAGTCCCTCCTAGATGAACTCCATTATGAATGTCTTGTGTTTTATATGGTTGATTCTTGTCATGTTCATTCTTCTTTACAACATGCATATATGTTACTTTATGCTTTATTAAATGCAATTTTAATCACATCATGAAAGCAAAATATCTTGATTAAATCCAGGAGTTGAGTCAACTCAGATCAATTAAGGTCTCTAACTCCCAAATTTGATTCAAAAGTTTATGCCATAGAAGAAATGCAATATTTGAATAACCTTACTATTGAACAACTTCATGGGATTCTAATAGCTTAATAAATGAGAAAAGTGGTTCCCACAGATATTAAATAAGTTGCATTCAAATGTACTGCAAAAGGAAAAGAAAAGGAAGAATTAGGTTATGTACCAGAAGAAGAATAGGCAAACTTTGTAAAGAAACTCCAAGTGGGTACTAGAATATTCAGAGGTAAGATTCCCTTCAATTTTTTTTCTTCTGGTAGAGTTGGTCATTATGTTGCTAAGTGTCCCTATAGAGAAAATCATGAAAAAGAGAAATAAGTTGCAAAAATAAATAGGAGAAGGTTTGAAAACATGAGAAGTGCTTATACACGTGAAGATAGTGATGGTATCTAAAATGGTGAGGAAGGTTATCCTGATCAAGAATATCAATTACTTATGGGATTTGAAGATAGAAGTAGTAATGAGTCTAATGATAATTTCATGGATTCCCTAGAAGAAAAATATATTTTTAACTAAGAAATAACTCAACTGAAGATTTGCTTAGAAGAAGCTAAATTAGCATAAGAAATTTTGAAGAAACAAATCATATAAAAGGAAGAGAATAATGAAAAGCTAGAATGTGAAATAGTAAGAATAACGAAAGAACTTGAGAAAGCAAAAAGTCTTACTCTTAGATTTTCTAAAGGATATGAAACCTTAGATGAAATCATCAAAGTTTAACGCTCTCCTCTTATAAAGATAGGTCTAGCATAAAGTGATGAAACATCAAAGACAACAAAGTCTTCTACAAAAACATGAAGTTATCTCAATGCAGTAAAAAGAAGCAGTCAACAAAACTCCAGTCTACAAGAAAAGAATAAAGGAACAAATACTTCACAAGTAAATTATGCCCAGTTCAATCAAAAGGAAAACAACACTAGAAGGTATTATACTTCCATAAACTTTTGCTTTAATGGACAATATTTCTCTTTAACAATTACAATCATACTATTTCTCAACGTGTTGGTTACAAAACTACCATGACTAGAGAAGCAGGAAAACAAAAGAATGAGTTTGGGGTAAAGAAATACTCTCACAATGCCTTTTCTCCCCTTCAATATGAAACTAAATTCTCTTTTTTCAATAACTTTGGGCATAAATAATTAGAATGTAGCAGCAAAGGATGATCAACACCTCATAATGAGAAAATAGCAACAACATCTAAGGTATGGAAGAACAAGACCATCGAATCTGAGAACTGTGATCTAGCTTCATATGCAGGAGATCAAGAAAACCTATGGTACATTGATAGTGGATACTCAAAACACATGACAGGTGATAAATATAAGTTTATCTCTTTTAATGAGATAAAGAAAGAAAAAAATGTAACTATTGGAAATAATTCACTTGTTGTTATCAAAGGAAACAAAATTGTTTTGCTAAAAGAAAAGGTTAAAGCTGGAAATGTTTTATTTGTTGATGGGTTGAAGAATAACTTAGTGTTAACTAGATGTGAGACCAAGGGAATGAAGTTTTCAGATCAAATAATTGTGCCATTCAAAATCCAGATACAATCAAAACCATAAT
Source organism: Pinus taeda (assembly GCA_000404065.3). Classification (NCBI taxonomy): domain Eukaryota; kingdom Viridiplantae; phylum Streptophyta; class Pinopsida; order Pinales; family Pinaceae; genus Pinus; species Pinus taeda. The sequence goes on along the minus strand of APFE030114826.1, from coordinate 100,350 downwards.
AAAAGGAGAAAGAACTCCAAGTAATGCCTATGTCCTTGAAGACGGTCTAGAATAATGTTACTTAAGAAAAGTAGAATAAATCTCGTTATGGCACAAAAAATTGGGACATCCAAGCTTTAGTAAAATACATAAGACAAGCAAGCTATGAATAGTTTAGGATTTACCCAATAACTCTCTACTAGAAAATACTATATGCAAATCATGTCAATTTGGTAAGAAAACCAAGGTGCAATTTGGTGAGCTCTAGTATTGCAGCAATAATGCTACAACTCCTAGGACTTCCTTCTTTAATTTTATCAACCCAGTAGTTCGTAACAAACTTGGAAGCGATGGTGATGTATGCACAAGTACTAGCTCTTACTACAGGCTGTCACTTGATCAGCTGGCGCAAGTTCATTAGGAGCTTAAGCCAACTTCTATGAGTTCTCAAAACAAGCTTTTACTATGATGGAAGAAAGCTAACTCTATAGAGGCTATTCTACTTGCAGAAAGAGAAGGAAAACTGAAATGAAACGCAAACCCTAGCAAACCCTAATTTTGCAAGAAAAGAGACAGAAACTACTGAAATGGATGCCATTGACTATTGAAAAAGTAAATTGCATTTATTCAAGCTGCTTCTAAAGAGACATGAGAAAAAATCATCTTTTTGTACTTTTGAGTATTTTTGTGTGGAATTATTATGCTTATGATTTGACTGGTTGTGATTGTGTAGAGGTTTGGTGGTTAAGGAAGATGGAGTTGACTTTTACAGAAGGTGAGGAAGGTGTGGAGGGGTCCTAAGAAGTCCCTAGTAACCTTATGGAGACTTCCATTGCAATCAAACTTCGAAAAATCACTCGCATGAACTTCTACAGGAGGCTGCATGGGATCTACAAGAGGTTCTACAGGAGGATCTACAGGAGGAGGCCGAAAGTGGTTATTGGAGGTTTGAAGGTGGAAAAATGATGGAGAAAGGGAAATGAAGGTTGTATGAAGGTTTTGAGGGGTCTAGGAATCTTTTAATGAAGATTATGAATGAAGGACATTGTTGGATTTGTTCAAAGGGAAAGAAAGCAACTTTATGGAAAAATGCAGGGATTAGGGTAGATTGGCGACATATGGAAAAAGAGTGGGGAAAAATTTGAAAGATGAACTAGAACAGGATGTGCTATGGAGAAATGATGAGCTGGAATGTTCTACAAGTGAGTTGCACACTTACTTCTCAAATCTGACCCAAGCAAAAACCGAAAAACAGAGTTTAGTCTATTTAAACCTAGACTCTGACCTAAAACCAGAAGAATGCTAAACAAAACTTTATGAACAAAAAAATATGCAAGAAAACCATGGTAAATGAGCATGAAATGATATAATCATGTGAATCCAACTAATATCAACTTCTCCAACTCGAAATATCATACTAGCAATTGCATTGGAAGAGCAAAGACTGTGTTTTTGGTGGTAGCAGTAGTGCCTTGACCACAAATCATGCTCCCAAGGAGGGAGAAAGGAGATCAATATATGTTGGTAGCCTTTTGGATCTTTCTCTATTATTGCAGCAAACTACTTAAGCAACTTGAAGCAAGAACAACTATACTAACCATCAAAAGCAACCTAATTTAACAAAGTAAGATTTAACCTAAACAATAGAAATTATCTTATGAATGCAACCAAAAGCATATAAATACACAAAGCAGGTGTTGGGAACTTAGGTTGGGCCCTAACCCAAGAGCTTCAGCCATCTAGAGAAGATCAGTGTTGGTTCAAAACTAGATTCATCTTCATTGATAAAAAAATAATAGCAGCTACATCACAAAATTGTCTTCAAAAAGAGCTCAAAAATGAGCTAAGTACAAGACTGTGCAAAATTGAGAAAATAGACTATCAAATGGCTAACCTACTGAGGCTTGAAGCCTTCTTATTTATACAAGTGGGGGATCCCAACAGTCCTCCTAAACTTAAGGAACTTGGCTTCTTGGAACTGAAGATAACAACAACCCTACTTGACTTGCTCGGTTGCCCTTTAGAATCATCAATGTGGGTCCTTGCACTCCGAGCTATTGATGGAGAACTCAAGGAAGGGGTCATTAATGAAGGAGACACCCCTCCTATAAGTCCTTAGCCCTATTTCCTCGAGTTTTGCTGCCATTCTTCTCATAAATGCCTGGTCCTTGTCCAAAATTGTCCAAAAAATCTGCAATAAACACTCATTAGGCTATGTGGCAAAGTGACTATCCCCATTCATTCTATTGACATAAATATATTCAAAAGCATGCATAAAACTATTGATAATGGTGAATTAAGTGAAGATAATAGGCATAATGAGCCCATATAGTTACCCATTTGTTATAGACATATTTGGACACTACAACCCCAATCACATATATCCATAAACCAAGGGCTTCTGAGTCCCTAAAAGTGTTCTTTCATGCCCTAAAGGAATAAGGTCATCTGATTACATCATCTTCCAGAAGTTCTACATAGAAAACTGGTCAAAACTGGTCAAAATTGGACCATACAAACTGCCCAGTGTAGAGAGTGCGATGCATCTCACCTACTGAGTGTAAAAAGTGTGATGCATACTGGAAAGACCTTCTGTAGGGTGTGATGGGTGAGAGCAGACAAATGGCAGAGACAGTTTGCAAGGTGGATGATCATGGAATCTTCCAGAAACTTCTCCTGTGACACTTGCCTCTCTGAATTCGCCCAAGGATGAGTAAGGGACCATCAATCTCCAAGTGGAATCAAGAACTATCAGAGAGAGGACACTAATCAAAACCCCAGAAGTTGACTCACCCCCCTGCAATCATCTATATATGGATCCCTCATCCCAGAGATCCAGAGGCTATAATCTTGTATCTTGTAAGGAAGTGTTGTTGGTTTCCTCGTGCAATATCATAGTGTTGCATTATCTAAGATTTTCATGAGGTGAAGAAGGGCTTTCATGCTAGGAGGATGACGCTGGGTCAGATCAATGGGTTGTAATCCTCTCTTCTAACCTCTATATCAATAAAGCTATTTGAGTTTTCCTCCACATTCTTGTATGTTAGCCGATATATGCATGTATGTGGTCAATATATATCTGGTCCTATATTGTTTGTGACTATAGATCTCTGCACTTTGAAGGTATTATGCTGCTTTGACTTTACAGGTACTCTTTGAAGCGGAGCGTTGAAGGGAAGAGCAACAAATATCTGTCAAAGAGGAGAAAGAACAAGCGAAGAACCAAGCGAAAGATCAAGGTTGGTATTATTTTCTCCTCTCCAAGCAAAAGTAACTTTAATCTATTTTTTTCTAAGATAGCTACCCATCTTAGTGGGACTAGCAGCTCTACATAGACACTAGATTTCCTAATAACAAAATGGCGACTCCACTGGGGAGCAACTAGTTTGTTTGCTTGTCTATATTTTTTTACTTTATAAACTTACAGATGGAGCTTGAAGTTAAGCCAGCTAGCCTTCGAACTGCATTTGCTATGCAGGTGCAAAGTAGATCAATGTTGCTTTAGTCTATCTCCTGGTTTTGTTTATAAACTGAACAATTGATTTGTAGACATCCTAATTGCCCTGGTGGTGGCTCAAGTAGCCTCATTAGATCAGCCCCTGTGATTTGCATTTACTGACTATCATTTGCTCGACCTAAATCTCTAAACTAAGCTACAAACTGTGACCTGAAACCAAGTTGAAGTCTCATCCCTGGACCATCGCACCTTCTCCTCTTGGGAATCTGGATGCATCGCACCTCCCAAGTGAAGTGAGTGAGATGCATCGCACTTTCCCTGTGTTACAGGTGCGATGATCAGATAAGACCTCTTCTGCTTACAGATTTTGGTTTCTTGTTCACTCCCTTCAGCTTTATTCAGGAGTTTTGTTGTATGTGCTCAGTATACCTCTATGGAAACTCCCTTCCTTTGCATGATTCAGCCTCCATAGTACAAAGAACTATAAATGTTTTTATGTATTGTTCGCCATTTACAGTCTTCTTTTACAAAGAAGTAGCGTAATCAAGTTGTCGTCTTTTGATTTGAAAGTGTCGCAAGTGTCATTTTCAGTCAAAGAAAATAATTCTATTGTTCTTGATGGTCGATTACACTGTTACTCTTGTATTTGATTTGAATTAGTAGTTTTTCAACTATCGAAAGCAATTTTCAATTCAAAATTGCAAAGTGTCATCATTATCTTCCTTTCGTTTTTTGAAAAGAAAATCGTTAGTACTGTCGCTTGAAACAATTCAAAATTGTACTTAGCATTCTTTTTGTCATTCACACATTAAGAAAGTGAAAAAAAATACATGCACGTGCATTTTCATTTAGACTACTTGTTGATTTAGGAAAATGCATCTAGTGTGTGCTCTCTGCTCTTTGTTGAAAAGAATCTCATTTCTCCTTCCTTAGTAGCTAGGATTTTCATTGCAAAAAGAAGATAAAATGATTGTTTATCATCTTAGATTGCATTTTAGGAATTGTATATCTACATCACGCGGTGAACCTAAAAGGAAAACTTCTTAAAAAATATCAACTGTAAAATAAATTCAATGAACATAAAAACGCTTTGGAACCTAACGCACAACATTTAGAAGTCTAGGCTAGATACTTATTCCAGCGTCGTAAAACCTGGTAACTATCGCTTTCATTGTAGGTTGGGTGATTCCTCCTCTTTGAGAAGACAAGTGCCAGTATGGACTTGTGCTCCCACGTACCGTTGAGTATATATTGGAAGACCACAATAGGCTACATCCTTTATGCTTAGGAAGCTGTGTCTATGGCCCTATCGATTGCAATGCACTAAACACACCATTCGGGAAGATTGATTGTCGTACCGTAAAAAGTATTTTGTAGTCTTATGATTGGTTTGGTAATCCCTCTATCTAGATTTACAGAGTAATCTCTTTCATTCATTTTTATACTCCTTAAAGGAAAAGGTCCATATAAGCACTTGTCACTTCAAGCTCATTAAAATTCAAAGGCGACTAGAGTAATCGTTTGCTTTTTCTCGACTCTTAAAAATTTAAAAAGCAAGTTGTGTCAAAGTGTCTAAAATTCATTAAATTTAGAATCATTTTTTCCCCTTTATTTTCAGTTGATCAAGTAATCCGCAATCATGGAAGAAAATCAATCGAAACCCCGTCATTCGCGGAGACTTATGAGTCAACCATCTTTGACTCTGGAAATGAAACTATTCCGAACAAAGTGAACTCGTTTAACCGAATCAAAGTCCCCTGGCTTGATTGGAACAAATGTTCCGACATCCTCAGGGACTCCAGTTACTCCAACCATTTTTGGTATCCCTGCCTCTACAGAAGAAATTCCACAGCCACAAGAGGACATTATAACTGATCCTTGTATGACGGTAAACACTTCTAATCCTGAACCAGCTCCATCTACAGCTGATTGAGAAGGTGTTGTTCCCCAAACATCTGTCACTGCAAAACCTATACCTTCTTTGACACCAGAAATATTTTACGGGCCTGACGGTCTACCTCTCCCACCTAGTTTGATTGCTATAGAAGAGATTGTGGAAGATCCTTCATCAAGTACTCCATTGCATTTTGGAGCCGGGATCACCCTATATCCTTCTTCATCAGAAGTTAGTCTCCCTTCATCGCGAGTTCCTGTAGAATCGCTAGGAAATCTCTTGGATAGACTAGACATGTCTGAACAACCGTCAACATCGAGGACTATGTCATTTGACGCAGTAGTAGTAGAACCTCCTGCCGCAACTCCAACAATGTTCCCCAGTATACCATCTATCCCAACTAGCTCTCAACAGCTAGATGGAGTCCATCCGGGGACTGTTTCAATAGTATGGTTTGTTCCCTTTTGTTTGTCTGGAATAATATCTGGAATCTCTTATGTTGAGTCTCAAAAAATTGATCCTTCGCAACAGTATCAACTTGCACAGTCTTGTCCTCAAAGGCTAATCATTCCTTTGAGCACTGGATTGCCACCATATGGGGTGCAGTATACCCTTTCATTGTTTCCTCTAGAAGAACAACCATATGGGAGTTCACAACAGAATTTGGGTCGTGCTGGAATTACATCTAGCGGTTGGGTGCCAATACTGCCTCAACAACCAAGAGTTCTATACTCAATGTAACAATGTTTACCTATGTCGAATATCCCCACTACACCGGCCATTTTGACAGTGTCACAAGTACTAGCATTACCTGTTGTATGTCAACCTCAAGTTTCTCAGGTTGCAATACAATAGCCTCCCGTCTCCTCAACACAGCCATAATCACCGATTAGTGGCTCCCTCACAGGGGAAACCCAGGTTCAAATGGGTACTATTACCCCTCATCTTGGTCAAATGGATGGTATTGGACAACAGCACATGGTTTCACAACCATGGCTGGTGCAATATCAACAACCACAAATCCAACAAGCTTACCAAGGATCTGAGCAACAAATCTTTGCAAGTAATGGGCAATCATATATTCAAAACGGTCAACATCAATCATTTTATAATGGTTATGCTCATCAATCTTACCAAAGTTATCAGCATCAAATGCATTATGCTGGTATGCAAAGACCCACTGCTCAGGCGATACCATCCTATCATGGGTATGCTTCGCCGAACCTGAATCAATAGTTGCCCTTTGTGGTGAATTTAGAGTTACCAGATCTAAATCAGCTAACAAACGATCCAATTGCTTACGCCCCTTGGTGGCCAGTGATTCCTCACAAACTTCTGACAGATATTCCTAAATTTAATGGAAATTTGAGTGAAGACCCATCGAATCATGTGATGACCTTTCATCTGTGGTGTTCATCTAACACTCTTAATGATGATTCGATTAGGCTTCACCTTTTTCAGAGAACGTTAACTAGTCCGGCAACAAAATGGTACATTGAATTGCCAAGAGCTTCATTTGATAACTTTAGCACCTTAGCCACAACCTTTTTAACCCATTTTCAATTACCCATAAGGTATGAAATAGGAACAAAGCTTCTTACCAATTTCAAACAGACGACAACCACTCATATATCTAATCATATCCATTAGTGGCGGCATCGCTGTAGAATGGTGAGAACATATGTTCCTGATCAGCTATTAGTTGAATGGTTTATTAAGTCATTGTTACCTTCTATAACAGAAGATGTGGCGAAGGGAGGAATCGTCACTGAAGAGCAAGTCATTGCTCGTGCACAATATCTAGACTTGATTTATACTCAGTCTGGCACGTTCTATGACAAAATCCCTGATGCTCCTAGACTGGAATTTTCCATTCCTCCTCCTAAATCGAACAAGGACTCTCATCAAAAGTTAGCCTCCCTTCATTGCGACGATGGCATGATAGATACGACAAGTACGAAATTGACAAAGGCTACAAACAAGAAAGCCTGTAAGATTTCAGGTCAAAATGCAAATGAACTTCTCGCCTCAGAGGTAAATGCCCTGTCAACTGACAAGGCCAAAGAGCCAAAGCAACCAGGAGGTAAGAAGAAAAACAAAAGGAAAAAGAAGAAACAGGATAAGTCATCTCCTGAGAAACCTTCTGCAAACCCTCTGGGCAAAGGAAACCCCCTGCGGGATGTCAGATATGTGATGAGGATCATTGGACGAGAGAATTTCCTCATAAAGCTGAAGTCCACAAACTTTTTAAGAGTTCAAAAACCTCAGTAGTATTGACTAATGTGTTTCCAAACCCAGGAACCCATCTGGTTGCTAGTGACAATGTTTCCCCATCCCAAGTACTTATGTTGTCCGTTTCAAAACAACAAAATGATTCTTTGATATCAACAAGGAATAAATATTACGAGAATCCACAGCTATCGAACAACAAGGCCACTGATCAACCTAGTAGTTTGACAAAAACTTTGATCGAAGTTGTGCTACCCATCATTCCTGAGCTAATGATAAAGCCGCCAAAGGGAGTAGTATACAAATCAACATTTAATCCTCATGCCAGGGCAGCACAGAATTATAATATAGTAGAGGACCTCGCCCAATTGTCATCCACTATGTTGACACTTGAGGTACTGCAAAATTGCCCCTCCCAAAAGCAGGCTCTATTATCAGCAATAAGTGGAATTGACCCAACGGATTCAAATCTTGTAGTCTTTAATCATAAAGGATATGACCCTTAGTTACCAGCTCAACTTGCTTTCCTTATTCAAGTGAAAGCCCTCAACAAAACTATTCATTGAACGATCATTGATGAGGGAGCATCTACATGTATTATGTTGATGAGTTGCTGGAAAACTTTGGGCTCACTGCCCTTGTGGTGATCATCAATGACGCTGAAAGCATTTGATGGACGAACATACACTCCTTTCGGGATTTTAAGTAACTTGCAAGTCGAACTGGGAGGTAAGACAGTGGAAATTGATGTTGAAGTTATCGAAGGAAACCTCGATTACAACATCCTACTGGGAAGGCCCTGGATATATGATATGGTTGTAGTTATGTCAACGTACTTCAGGAAGATTGCATTTCCTTTCCAAGGAGGAATTACAATCATCGACCAACAAACCTTTCTCCCCAACAGTTCACAAGTTACGGGAAGCATTCTGATGATCCATGGAAGCCCTCATTCACTTCAAAATATTGGAGTAGGCCTACTAAAAAACTCTACATTAATGGGGAGTTTTACCCTACCACCTCCAAACAATCTGGCAGAAGTAGCCACAGTATGTACCTGCAATATGGTGTCTTCCATTCAGAAGATGACCGATCACGATATTAGTATGGATCATCATGAGGTCTTGCCTCCAAGCCCAATATAAATATTGTAGCAATCAATGTTTTCAGCATGGGAGGCAAACCCAAATCAATGCTCATCAAGCGTTTGGATAGATAGGTCAAAGGAACATGGCACACCTTCAGATCCTTGGTTGAAAGTACATTCTACAGATGAAGGAATTTTTCACTCAACGATGATTGATGGGGCACCATGGGAAGATTACCACCATCGTTCCCATCTTCCTAACTGTAAGGAAGATAATTCTAGTGACCTTGATCATCCCTCAGTTTTTTATTTTCTATCAAATACTGTAAAGACGGTGGATTCTGAACGAAACCTGTCCAATATTGAAGAGACTATCACCATCAATATCTCGACCAAAACAAATGTTGTAGAGAATATTCATGTCGGCAAATCTTGTTCTGAATCAGAACTGGAAATATATTATGCTCTCTTTTGTGAGTTCAGAGATGTCTTTGCATGGTCATATGAAGAAATGCCAGGCATTGACTCGAACATAGTTGAACACAAAATTAATATGTATCCAGATGTCAAACTAGTACGACAACGGCTCCAGTAGGTGCACCCCAAGAAAACCGCTACCATCAAAGCAGAAGTTGAAAAACTTCTCCATGCTAGTTTCATCTACCCGGTTCCTCTAACCGATTGGGTATTGAATATTGTTCATGTAATGAAGCAACAAGGAATGATTAGAGTGTGCATCGATTATAGGGATGTAAACCAAGCTTGTCCAAAAGACAACTACCCTACACCCTTCATCGACCAAATAATTGATGAATGCGCAAGATGTGAAATCTTTTCATTTATGGATGGATTTTTCGGGTATAATTAAATAAATATCCACCCATAGGACCAGTCAAAGACTGCATTTATTTGTCCGTGGGTCACATTCGTGTACCGCAAGCTACCCTTTGGTTTAAAGAACGCAGGGGCAAGATTTCAGAGGGCAATGAATTATACCTTCCATGACATCAAGAACATTGTTCAACCATATCTCGATGATCTTCTGGCTCATTCGCGAAAGCGGAATGATCATCCTCAGCATTTGAGAGCGATATTTCTACGTTGCCAACACTACAAGATACGGCTCAATCCACACAAATGTGTGTTTTGTGTCGGTTTTGGTTGTTTACTTAGCTTCGTGGTCTCGAAGGACGGGATTTGTCTCGATCCATGTAAGGTTTAGGAAATCATTGATTTGCCTCCACCTTCAAATTTTCTTCAGATTCAGAAACTCCAAGGGAAAGAAAACTTTCAGAGGAGGTTCATTCCAAAATATGTCGAACTTGCTAAAGGTTATACTCGTCTATTGAAAAAAGAAGTATCGTTCAACTGGGATCAGGTCACGCAAGCTTCCTTTGGTGCTTTGAAGGAATCCCTAATAAAAGCATCATTAATATATGCTCCTAATTCAAAAAGACTATAACTTGTATCTGGTTACAACAGAGATGACCATAGCAATGGTTTTAGTTCAAGAAGACAATGAAATTGAACATCCTATTTATTATTTTAGTTGAAACTTAAATGATATAGAAACTAAATACTCCTATGTTTAAAAGCTAGCTCTCGCAACTGTTCAAGTGATATAGAGATTTTGACACTACATCCTCTTTCGAAAAACTACCATTTTTTCAAATTGCAACCCCATGACTTATATCTTGTCGTGACAGTTACTAGGGGGGAAATATTCCAAATGGATAGCAATTTTGCAAGAGTTTGATTTGGAATTTGTAAAATCCAAATCAAAGAAAGCTCTGGTTTTTGCAGAGTTACTATGCAATCTCTCATCGTCATCCAACGATCTAACATCCAATACAAAAATCATGGATGAATCTTTGTTTCTAATATCTTCAAGCAATCTATGGTATGGAGATATAATCATTTATCTCTAGACCCAAACATATAGGTCTAATACCTCCCGTTCAGAGTAGCGACGTACTCGATACCAAGCAAAAGACTACATGATCATCGGTGATACGCTTTACTGTCGTGGTATCGATACAGTTCTGCAGAGGTGCTTCATGCATGAGGAGGCCGAAAAAGTCTTGAATGATTATCATTCAGGTGCATGTGGGGGGCATCAATCTGGTTACGCTACGGCTCAAAAGATTTTACGAGCAGGATACTTCTGGCCAACAATGTTCAAGGATTGCATAACCGCAGTAAGAAGTTGCCATGCTTATCAAATCTTTGATCGCAAAACCAGAATTCCACCCGTACCTCTGCAGTCGATAGTCGTTGTTGGCCCATTTATCCAATGGGGTATAGATTTCATGACATGTAACCCCACCTCGGCTGAGGGGCATGGATATATTATAGGTGCAGTAGACGATTTTACCAAATGGGTAGAGGTGATGCATACATTAAACAACAGTGGTGAAACGGCTACTCTTTTCTTTTTCAATCATGTAGTCTCCAGATTGAGTTGGCTACCAAATAAGGATTGTCCCATGATAGCTCCACTCCGTATTATCCACAAGCTAACGGACAAGTTGAGGCAATCAACAAGGTCCTGAAGTGCATGCTGCAAAGGATGATTGGAGTCCATAAACGGAGTTGCCACCTGATCCTATACTCAGCCTTATGGGCATATTAAACATTGGTAAGGAATGTGACCGGGTTTACACCCTTTTAATTGGTGTATGGCCTATAAGCAATCTTACCGATTTAGTGCGAAATCTCGTCCGTCAAACTCATGATTGACCTTCTCCCTGGAAATTTAGAAGAGGAGGCTCATTTCTTGGAATTAATCCAATTGGATGAAACCCATCGTGATGCCGCCTTGGCTAACAAGGCCCATAAGAAACGAGTCAAGGCACAGTTTGACAAGAATGTCAAACCCCGTGTCTTCTCAGAAGGAGTCCAACAAGTTAGGAACAGGTAAGTTCAAGTCTTTATGGATGGGCTCCTATATTGTTAAGCATGTATTAGAAAAAGGAGCCTATGAGTTAGTGGATTATGATGGGATTCCACTGGCACAACCCCGCAACGGGTTGTATCTTAAGTGGTACTATGCTTGACTTAGTATAGTAACCCCTATGCTTTTGTTACATTTTTTTTTCGCTAAGAGAAATCTTTTTGGTTAGATGATTCGCTTTTGCATTTGTTACAGATGTCAAACCCATTGGAATCATTTGTTGGATATGCCAAAGGAGCAAGCCATAGTTCACAAAACCTATCTTCTGCGGCCTGGGCCATTTTTGATCCAAGCGGCGAGCTAATAAGTTTCAGAGGGATACGTATTGGCCGATCAATGAACAACATCGCTGAATATAGCACGTTGATAGAGTTCCTCTCTAATGCCATCGCACGTGGCATACGTCGACTGGTTGTTAGGCTAGACTCGTAGCTTGTCATTCTACAACTCACGATATCTATTCTGTACTGAATCCAGCTATCTATCGCATGTTCCTAAGGGTAAATATTTTGGAAGGATAGTTCGATTCAATCCAATATCAGCATATTTCCAAGAAACTTAAAAAAATTAACAGATTCGTTGGCAAATTATGTGTTGGATAGACATTTGCAACATTTAAAAAAGAAAATCATTTCATCAATATTTGCATCAAGATCATATAACTTAACCAAAATGAAGCCCCGAAAATCAAAATTATATATATAACTATTTATGGTTTACACATAATGTTCTGTTTTTGAGACAAAATCGGTCAAATGACACAAAAACTCAAAATACTAGGGGGCACCCTAGTCTAATGGTGCTGGTGATAACAAGTCACCCCCTGTGCAAGTAAAAGCCTAGTCCATCGACGTGGCATGCCAGTATTATGTCATTGTAATCTTAGAGGTAGCTCGTCAGTCCTCACATCCGAAATACCGAGAGTGAGGCCTTCGATCTAATCCTGCAATGCTGCAAGGGTATCGGCTACATCCAAGTCGCAAAGGACATCCCTCCCTACGACCTCTCCTACTGGAACATCAGCTAGTGCTCTCAGGTGCACTGCAGGTCGCACCGGTCCAATATCTGCATGAGCACATGAGTCTTGATTAGTCTTGATAAAGGAAGGCATGGGAACATTATAAAAGCAATAAACAGGGATATGGTCAGAAATTTTACCTATAACACTCCACTGCTCACCAGCCAGCAGCACCAAATCTGGGTCAGCTCAGAAATCCATACCAACATATGGACACTCGGCATAAACCATCTCCTAACGGTTGAACCACTCAAAGAAAGCATCAGAGAAAGAAACCTGTGGCTGACCAGCATGTCGAGCCATAAGATCAACCCATCTCTTCATCCATGGCTCAGTCGGTGGCGGCAAACCAAGTGAAATGTACTATGGCTGCATCAGTGGGATCTTCTCCAAGGCGAAAGCAGTCAAAACAGAACCATAGCCAAAGTTCTTGTATCGCCCATTTTTCACCTTGGTAAGTTGTTCTTTTATTACAGGAAGTACTGCATCACACCAGTTGAACACTTTTGGTTCAAGGCATTCTAAAGCATACTGCATATAGGACTTGTTGGCCAAGTGAAGAGCCGCATTGCCAGCTAGTCTAGCAAAGGCGAACAAGATGGTCCTCAAAGACCGGTTAGTGACATCTCGGATGTTGATCTTGCCATCCCTACTCAACTGAGATCCTTCTCTACAGCATCAACGAATATAATCCCTCATGGATTCACCCCCATGGGCGGAACCTTATAATGAGAGAGGGGCACCCCGCCTCGATAAATCTATCAGAAAATAGATGTCCACAATAGTCAAGGGGATGGATTTGCCTCTAATCTAGAACACCTGGTTGGTAGGATCCCATGCATCGAGGAAATATTGCAACAAGTTGATTTGTTGCCTCATGCTAGAGATGCAGAAGAACTTGAGCAATTCACAGTTCTGCAATGCAGTTACCATACCCAGATCATGTAAAGCAACCATGTCCTCTTCTTCATGCTCGTGTTCTTGCCATGTAACACCCATTTTGCTCCAATGAATCTCTGAAAACAAACAAGAGAAGAGTCAGGATCCTAATTTGGCAAAAAACAGGGAAAATTTATATGATAAAACAGTGTATAAAGGTCCCTCCTTGTGCCCATTGCACCCTAGTTGTGTACTAGGAGCCATGCATACTGACTAGCCAGTGGCCAGCCCAGTATGCATCACACCTTTCGATGTACAAAGGGTGCGATGGGGGGCAGAGCGAATTGTTCAAAACCCAGAGGCTTAGGAAGACAAGGAAACATGCTCAGAATTCAAAAAGAGAGGAATGCAACTGAAGAGCACATGTTTAGCTCCTACCTGGTCCAGACGGTGCCAAGAATTGTCCACAGAATCTCCTGGAATCAGCTAGTAAAAATCAAGGGGGAAAACAGCTCCAGAGCTCCAACAATCTCAAGTTCAAATGAAATGGTAAAATGAGGGGTAAAAACCACTTTAAGGTTACTTTTCACGTAGTTCGAGTAGGATATTGGTGTTTTAACTCATTTTTGAAACATGTATTTTCATTTCTAATCAGTTTGATGGAGCAATTGAACAGGTAGTACGACCGTCAAAAGAACATAGTGTTAACAATGGGTCAAATATCAATGACCATGATCACGAGCAGTTTTTATGCGAAGTTCAAGCACGTTAAAAATTAAACCTAAGCAATGAGCAAATGTTCCCCCAAAGTTTAAGCTCACTAAAAAATGAACCAACTTCTGGTAAATAACCATTGAGAATGCATTATCATCAGCTTTTGAGCCTTGGTCATGTTCCTACCATCACCTCCACTTCGTTTTAGCCGATCATATGCCTCCATTTGATTGTTTACCCTTTTGAGGAATAGCTACGAAGAGTGATTCAGTTAGCCATCCTTGTGACACTGTTGTGATTAGAAAATTCCAAACCTTACCTGGAATTAGCAGCTACCTGAATATATCACTCATTCCTAAAGGACGAGTCTCCTTTAAGATCTTTTCACCTGACTCGTAAAATATGAAAATATTGTTGAGAAGTTGGCCTCTCCAGCTCATTAAAGCTACCAAGAGTGCTATCCCTCTTCTAGATTTTAATCTTTTTGGACCTGAGGGATTATTACACAAAAGGATCAAGCGCTTGTCTTGTTCAACTCATTAAAACTATCGAAAATTCATCCCTTTCGTATTATTTTATACTTTTTTGGACTTAAGGGATTATATGACGAAAAATAATTACCAGAGTTTTCTTTCTGTCCCTTTCCAGACTCTCTAAAACTGAAAAAGGACCGAGTCGTCTTTGTCGTAAACCAATAGTGACAAACTTGTCCATGCAGACAAGAACGAGTTTCACTGTCGCTAAGCTCGTTAAAACATAGCGACGGGTTTTCCTGAAGGGAAAATTATAGAAAAAGCATATGTTATCCTCCTTAAGCTTGACAAAAATAAAGAGATACTGGTCAACAATGATCGGGGAAAATTGGGAAGAAAACTTGAAGAAACTTTATTGGTAGCGAGTCGCTCTTGAACATGACACTTTCACTCCATCACCATGATTGAGTCGGGTTGGGTTATTCCATTCACCGGTCATATTACCATTGGTCCACCGTACCATCCATCTTTGGGGTTAACACTACCAATCCATTTCATTGTTGCCAATATGTTCAAGAGAAGTCGATCAAAGAATTCACCAACCCATGTTGTGTCTCATCCGCTACAATACCTTCACGCTCCATCCTTTCATGACCACCACCCTGAACCCTATATCGTCAAATCATTTTCACCTTCAAAATCATTTTCTCCATTCTGTGTCGTAGATGTGGGATTCATTAAGGCCCTCCTACGACGGGTTACTTCTTGTCAACGACAGCTCATTATCCAAGAAGTCAACCTAGGAACAACCCTTTCAGTACTTTGAAGCTTGCATGCTTCAATGGAAAATTTCTCACTTCCGGCAACAGGTTTACATCAATGGCATTCGACTGAAAGATTTTGCGCGGTGTTCAACGCCAAGTCCCTTTTTCACACCACGTGAATTGTACAGTAGTACCTTGAGGGTCATCATCATTATCGGTGATTCCTCTCGTGCTTGTTAACAACTTACATCATTGGCTGGTAATCAGGCGATGTCTTTCCATGTTCAACTCCAAAACATTTTCACGTGGATTGACTTGTACTTCAGACAAAGATTGGACGAGTTTGAAGACCCCGGATCTAGTTTCATCCATGCAGGCTGCGATATATTCAAGAGAATAAAGACATCAAATGTACATCATTGTTGCAGAGATGATCATCCAAATCAAAGGATGATGGCTCTACCAGAATCATCAGTCTACTACACAGACGGTTGTCTATCCGATGTACATGAAAATCAATTTATAAAGCTGAGCATGGGAATGCCTGCCTTAGCTAGATCATGAAAATGTTATGAAGATAATGTATTTTATTGTATATTATTAGAGGTCGCCTTCCAGTTCGAAAGAACCTCGGATCCTCATGATAAAGCATTTCACCCAACATCAAAGATCTATGACCTCATGCTTTAGGGGGAAACTATTATAGACATATTTGGGCACTGCAACCCCAATCACATATGTCCATAAACCAAGGGCTTCTGAGTCCCTAAAAGTGTTGTTTCATGCCCTAAAGGAACAAGGTCAGCTGATGACATCATCTCCTAGAAGTTCTCCACAAAAAACTGCTCAGAACTGGTCAAAATTGGACCATATAGACTGCCCAGTGCAGAGGGTGCGATGCATATCACCTGCTCAGTGTAAAAAGTGCAATGCATACTAGAAAGCCCTTCTACAGGGTGTGATGGGCGAGAGTAGACAAATGGTAGAGACAGTTTGCAAGGTGGATGATCATGGAATCTTCCAAAAAATTCTCCTATGACACTTGCCTCTCTGAATTCGCCCAAGGATGAGTAAGATATCATCAATCTCCAAGTGGCATCAAGAACTATTAGAGAGAGGACACTAATCAAAATCCCAAAAGCTGACTCACCTGCCTGCAATTATCTATAGATGGATCCCTCATCCCAAAGATCCAAAGGCTGGAATCTTGTATCTTGTAAGGAAGTGTTGTTGGTTTCCTAGTGTAATATCATAGTGTTGGGTGATCTAAGCTTTTCATGAGGTGAAGAAGGGCTTTCATGCTTTGAGGATGATGCTGGGTCAGATCAATGGGTTGTAATCCTCTCTTCTAACTTCTATATCAATAAAGCTATTCGAGTTTTCCTCCACATTCTTGTCTATTAGCTGATATATGAATGTATGTGGTCAATATATATCTGGTCCTATATTTTTTATGACTGTAGATATCTGCACTTTGAAGGTATTATGCTGCTTTGACTTTATAGGTAATCTTTGAAGCGGAGCGGTCAAGGGAAGAGCGGAAAACATCTGTCAAAGAGGATAAGGAACAAGTGGAGAACGAAGCGAAAGATCAAGGTTGGTATTCTTTGCTCCTCTCCTATCTACTTCTCATAAAGGAAAGCAAAAGTAACTTTAATCAGTTTGTTTCTAAGATAGCTGCCCGTCTTGGTGGGACTAGTAGCTTTGCATAGACACTAGATTTCCCGATAACAATGCTTCTTTGATGGATCCTATTCTAAGGATGGAACAGGTGTCGGTTTCCTTCTAATTGCACATGGAGGTAATATGTTCCCTTTTTCCTTTAAATTGGAGTTTGAAACAACAAACAACGTGTCAAAATATGATTCGTTGATTATTGCTCTACAAACAGCCAAACATATGGGAATTAAGTCAATTTTTGCTTTTGGAGATTTAGCGCTGATTATCAAACAAAACACCCTAGGCTTAGGGCATACAGAAATGAAGTATGGGATTTGGTTGAGAAATTTTTCGAAGCTTTTAGCATTCAAATTATTCCAGGGGATGGAAACAGATTAGCAGATTCATTGGTTGTGGCTGCCAGTACTTTCATGCCTCCTATTAATCCAAAACTAAGGTATGAGGTCGAAATGAGGCACAAACCTTATGTTCCTGATAATGTTAAACATTGGAAAGCTATTGAAGATGATCAGCAAATTAAAGAATTTTCTTACTTTGGTTGAAGAGTTTCAGGGCACATAAACTGATTAGGATGAAGATGAAACAAAAGAAGTCACAGAAATTAGTGGTTTAAAAGATTCAATAGCTAATAAAAAAGTCTTTCAATTGAAAGATAGTATTCTCCCAAAGGGACTTATCCCTCTTGAGAGGATTTTTAACCCTAATGATGTGGTCATTGACTCAGGAAAAATTTCACAGAATGAACACATTTAGGATCATAACATTAGAACTCAGGAGGAACCAAGGCTATTCAAATTATTCAGTGGAGTTTCACCTAATTATCAAGAGAGATATATTAAACCTTTCAAGGACTATGTTGATGTCTTTTCATGGTCCTATAAGGATCTTAAAACATATGATGTAAATATTATTCAATACAAGATCCCCTTGAAGGAGGGAATTAAACCCTTTAAACAAAAGCTTAGATACATAAATCCTCTTCTTCTACCATCAATTGAAAAAGAGGTCAAAAAGTTGCTTGATGCCAAAATAATAGTTCCACTCAAGTACTTTGATTGGTTGGCTAATTTAGTGCCTGCAAGAAAGAAAAATGGACAGGTAGGGTTATGTGTGGACTTTAGAAATCTCAACAGGGCTTCCTTGAAAGATAATTATCCATTGCCTAAAATGGATCATGTGTTGCAGAATGTAACGAGATCTTTTAGAATGTCAATGCTAGATGGATTCTCTGGATATAACCAGGTGGATGTGGATAGACAAGATCAGAAGAAGACAACATTCAAAACTCCGTGGGGGGCCCTTTATGTATGCCAAAATGCCTTTTGGATTGATGAACGC
This sequence comes from Pinus taeda, assembly GCA_000404065.3. NCBI lineage: Eukaryota > Viridiplantae > Streptophyta > Pinopsida > Pinales > Pinaceae > Pinus > Pinus taeda. The sequence continues at coordinate 81,885 of APFE030114826.1, read as the reverse complement.
GGGTGCTACATTTCAGAGGGCTATGGACATTGCTTTTGTGGGAGTTAAGTTTGTAGTAATATATTTGGATGATATTACTGTTTTCTCAAAGTGTGATGAAGAACATCTAGACCATCTTAAAAGGGCTTTTGAAAAATGTAGAAGACTTGGGCTTTGCCTAAACCCCAAGAAATCCATTTTTTCTCTAGAAGAGGGCAAACTATTGGGACACATTGTTTCTAGAGATGGAGTGAAGATAGATCTACCAAGGGTACAAGCTGTGCAAAAAATACCACTGCCTAGGAGTAAAAAGGATATTCAAAAGTTTCTGGGAAAAATAAACTTCTTAAGGAGATTTGTGTCCAATTATGCAGAAACTGTAAAAGAAATTACTAATATGCTGAAGAAGGAGAATGAAGTGCATTGGACCAGGGAAGCTAGATAATCATTTTCGAGGATTAAATAAGCATTGCAGCAACTCTATTCCTAATCAACCTTAATTATCAAAATCCTTTCGAAGAATCTTTCGCATCACCAAATTAAATAGTCGTTGTCTTGTTGCAGAAGAATGATGAAGACAAAGAGCAATCTGTTGCATTCTTTAGCAAGATTCTTAGGGATGCTGAGCTAAAGTATAATATTCTTGAAAAGTAGGTGTATGCTTTGGTAAAAGCCTAAAAGCCTTTAGAACTTATGTGTTGCAATCACAAATCGTTTCTTATGTTCCAAATGCTGCAATAAAAGATGTATTAGTACAGGGAGATGTAGAAGGCAAAATAGGAAAATGGATAGCCAAGATCCAAGAGTATGACTTGGACATAAAACCCACAAAGTTGGTGAAAGGGAAAGGATTGGAAAAAATGTTGATAGAGTCAAACTTTTAGGCATTGGGAATCAATTTTCTAACACCTGTGGATGAAGGAACAATTGAAGAAAATGAGGAAAATCGAGATCCAGGTATGAAGGTCAGGTATAAAGTTTTATGTTTAGAATGGTACAAACATATAATCCATTATTTGTGTTTTCTTTCCTATCCCCAATCATTGGATAGGACAAAGTATAAAGCATTAAATATCAAATCACAATCATATGTGATTGTGGAAGG